>JBAMJV010000402.1:0-65000 GCA_037951105.1 Echinarachnius parma
TTTAGTTGCCAATCGCTAGTTTGATATCCTTTTCACCTATACACCATAATTATACAGATAAGAAGCATGGTAATGGTCGAGATTATAATCACTCATGAATTGGGGTGCATGGTAGTTTTGTTCCCATTTTTCTAGTTGAAAAAAACAAAATTAATGTCTTTTAGCCGTGCTTGCAAATAATGTAAAGCTTGATAATTGATTAATTAAAGTGATTTACGTGATATAAGTAATGGGCGGGAACAAAATAATTTACATTAAAAAATAGCCTAAATATTTGCATTTCGAGTTCACAGAAAAAAAAAAGACTTCAAGTACTGTAAAAGAATATACATCGTGTCCCTTTTCCATGTTCACAAAAAGGTACCATATTTTAAAATTTCGCGAATATTTTATGTCCGTATAGGTCGTCGTAAACTTTTAAATAAAAAGGGCAATTTGTGTCAAAAATATTAAAAGACTACTTTGAGGCTACGGAGAAAGGGAATTCCACTGGTATCTTCTTGAACAATGAGGGCAGCTTTACAATGTGCCAGAGTGCAACCTTCTCTGACGTATTCCGCTGACATATTCCGTTTGAATAGTAAATACAGCGAGCGGTGAATCACTACTACAGGGCCCCCGTTGCGATTGTAAGTCAGAAACTTTGCGCTTTTCAACCAATCAGATTCGCGCATTTGGAACACATGATCTGATTTACAATTACTCGTAACAATCGATTGTGTCTCTTTCTGCAACGGGACCCTGGTCTATGGGGCTAATTTCGGTGGCGAGGTTATTGCAGTAAATGCATACAGCCCCTTGTCTATCTTGACGCGGTGATAATCCCCTCTGGTACTATAATGGAGAGTTTAAAGTTAGTTAAAGGGGCCCTGCAACCCAAATGCATGTTGACCTCTGTTCATCTGTATTATTGTACACATTCAATATTTGTAAACGGTTTGACCCAAATATGTTTTGTATATTTTTAAACATTTTATCAATTTTATTTGTCTTCATGTTGCTAAGCCCCACCTCCTAAAAAAACCTCCAGAGCAAATTCTATTGTTGACCTGCAGTGACATCATTTGTCAATCACTGGTCAGCTACCATGCTATTGTGATTAGCCTAATCACAATAGCATCACACGGTTGAATAGAATACCAACTCACACAATTTCAATTACAATAGCTGTTGCTACGTCAGAAGAAAAGCACTGTCTAAGCTATTGCATGGAGGTATGCAGGGCATGCTTATTTGTGGATGTTCTTTTTGTACTTGACAAATGATGTCACTGCAGGTCAACAATAGAATTTGCTCTGGAGGGTTTTTTAGGAGGTGGGGCTTAGCAACATGAAGACAAATAAATGATAAAAATGTTTAAAAATATACAAAACATATTTGGGACAAACCGTTTACAAATATTGAATGTGTACACTAATACAGATGCACATAGGTCAACATGCATTTGGGTTGCAAGGCCCCTTTAAAGTCATGCCAGTGTCAATTTGGCACAGATATAGCCGTCCTACCAGGACCATTTACACTACGTTGTAGATGTGCATATAGCCGATTATGTAGCCCTATGAAATAGGCAACGCTTCTACCAAGGAGGTATAAGGTTTCCTTGCTTATAGTTCTACTTAGCTGCTTAGTGCTACGGGGGCTAGCCCTCTGGGGGTGAGGGCTCGACCGTGACGCAGGACCAACCCTTATTCCACTGAACTCTTGATATGCTTGGATACACCCGCTTTACAGCTGAATAAGTAAGGAAAGTAATGTGTGCTCGGCTACGCTATTTTAAACTGCAATTAGGTTATTCTAGCATATTGGAGCCATTGATCAACATTACCATTGTAACGTCGATCGAGCTCCTGCCCCCTGTTAATCAACGTCGATTATTTAACTTTCCCTTCTGCTTCATTTGTGTATTGCCAAGCGCCTGGATAGAACACAAAAGGTACAATTCTTTAAAGTCTTTGGTATGACCCGGTCAGGGTTCGGACCATCTGCTAGGCCACCATGCCCGGTACTAAATTCTAAATACTTAACTTACCCGGAACCACTGCCGATTCCCAGCATCCGGATGGTCGTATCGGTCAAGAAACTCTGCGTCAGCTTCGCCTCCACGACGTCGCCTTTGAACCCGTCATCGAGCCAGTGGACGATTCCCTCATTTCTGATTCTCTTTCGGACACACTCGTAGGTCCTGGTGTAATAGTCGGTATCGTTCGCAATGGAACAGTCGCTCGACATCGTCAAAGTCAGATTAATGCAGCTTAGTTTTTTTAAATTGAAATTGATGAAAAATATGCCAAATTGACGATCTATAGACTCGTAGAAGGGTTAGCACATGTTACTGTAACATACCGTCACTGGGCCGGAAAAAAAAAAACAGTCTCTGTTCCAACGGGGTTGGTCTCTAAACCTAGACAGACTGCGTATGGGCTCCACTGATCTGACCGTGTTCACCCTATGTAATGGATGGTACCATAGAGTTGTATATATCAGGTATTATGAATACAACACGAGAAAGAATAGTAACTCATTGGTGCAGACGTGCAGTAGTACGAAGACAGATTTATAAAAAGAACCCTCCCATTTAGAGTGAGCTACTTCTGACTACAGTATCCACACAAGCGTGCAATACGTATTACTGTGATTTTGTAAAGTTTATGTGAAATGTATGTGCTTCAAGATCAAACTATGCTCAGTTCGATGGGACGATCCACTCGCGCGTGCACTGTATAGAATTAGAAAGGTAACCATTATAATTCTAGTTGTATAGTATCTCCTTGGTGCAGTACGAGGTCAGATTTATAAGAGAAGCTATTTCCGACTGCAGTATAATCAGGGACTTCCCACTTCCCTGGTATAATCCACGCAATCGTACAATACGTGTTTTTACTGTGATCTCGTATAATATGTACTTCGAATGTACCATACCATGTATAATGCATAATGTATGTGCATGGAACTGATACAATCCATGGTATGTGATTTAGACATGTTATATATCGAACCATGATCGAACCAATACTCAGTCCGATGGGTCGATGCAGTCAGCGCCTTCACTCTACAGAAAAAAAAGGTAACCATTGTAATTCTGGAAAAAATACAGTGGTGGATACCCCCCGCCCCCCCCCCCCCCCCCACCATTGTGCCCCCCCCCCCCCCCCCCCCCGAACAAAAAATGAAATAAATAAATGAATACAAAATAAATAAATACATAGATTTAATGAATAAATTAATAAAATAAAATAATGATAGTAATGAATAAATAGATACAAAATAATAATAATTTGCACGCCGCCCCCCCCCCCCCCCTCTCCCCCAATCAGTTCGACCACGCTTTATATACGTCAATGAAATAATACTTTGTAGTCGGTTATTTCTATCTATCATGTGTTTGATTCTATCAACGACACATAGGCGTACACGGGGGTGTTGTTTTGGGGTTCAATCACCCCCCCTTTGTTGACTAAGAAATTACCCCCCTGAGGACACAACTTAACTTAACAACATACTAGACATGTTATTGACCTTGCATCCATAAATGATTTGTAGAAAGAGATACAATAAATTGTAAGTTATAATTAATTGTAAGTCAGATCATGTGGATTAATGCACAAATCTGATTGGTTGAAGTGCTTAAATTTATTGTAACTTACAATCGATTATATTTATTTCTGCAACGGGGCCCAGCCGGAAGTAGCACATACAGCAGGGAGTGTTTCACAAAGATGTTGAAGTTGGAAAGCAATTAATCGCTTCCTAAACATGCCTTAGGGGTAGTTCAGTTTTGGTAGAGAGGGCACTGCACATCACAATTTTTGTATGAGGTAATGAAAAACTGAGTGTCGAATTTGAGAGAACATGCAATTTTAATGGCAGAATAAACTTTATTTGGTCAAAATCGACCCAGAAATGGCTGAAATATCAATAAATATATCTGATCTTATAATCCCAAATAATTAGATGATTTGTACAAAAAATAAAAAAAATGCTTGCACTTTTTTCAAAAATGTTCAAAAGTGTTTTTTAAAATAGTTGTTGATGATCTCTCTATTTAATCATTATTTCAATAAAACATCACATGCATAATTTTGTATGTAAAATGGATGAAACCAATGCCTAGTTTTATAAAGCGCCCTCTTGTGTTTAATGGCCTCTTTTTGAATGATAACGGGCTTTTCATTTAGTCGTTTGTAATTTGGTATACCTTTCGATTTATAACTATTATTTTATACTGTTACTGTCCAAGTTTCGTTACTAGTTCAGCCTTACCAAAACTGCTACTACCTCTTTAAACGAATGAATACTTGATATAAATGTTGTGTTCAAGGTACTACCCGAAATGCCCCAAGACACTAACTTGGTTGGTTTTAATTCCATTTGAAAGCATTCATCGAATAAAACATGTAAAATGAAACTCATTCCCTTTCGAATGCTCTCATAGTTGTCAAATTTGACTTCAAAATATTTTATTGGCTAGACGATATCTTGACTTTAAAAAATAATACATAAAATGCTTTTACACTTCCTTCAAAAAAATCCAAAAGAGGTTTTAGTACAGTTGTTGATAATACCTCTATTTCATCATTATTTTAACTAAACATCACATGCACAATTTTGTATGAAAAATGGTTGAACAACCACGATTTTTTAGAGAGCGCCACTCTTGAGTTGTAACGGCTATTTTCTAATGATAACCGGGTTTTTACTTCGTCGCTCTTGTAATTTCGAGCACCAGGTGGAGTTTATAGACTATTAGTTTGTACTGTAATAGTGCAGGTTTGGGTTAATACAATTAAGTTTGGCCAATTAAAACTCAAATATCCCTTTAAAATCACGAATGTTACCGTTGAGATCTAGAAGGTAAGCTTCTTAAAAGCTTTTATTGGCCATAACTCATTTTTACATCTTGGAGACCTCCATTCCCGTTTTACTATTCAAAAAAGAACATGAGTTGAAAGTTTGATTTCATACATCATTGTTTATGATTGGATATTCTGACGTCACAATATATCACATTGAATTAAAAACATTGATTGTATCTTTGCGATTTAATCAATAATATCGTAATAGATCATAATATGCTGTTTATTACCTAGTTGTCTTTTAATATATTTTCTCCAAAATGTTATTAAGTTTTTGTAGCTCAGATTGTGTTCTGTAATAGGCCGTTTTTTATTTATCAGTTTGGTGACAAAATATGACGAATTACGCGCGGGACCTTGTTGTTTCATTGCAAGGGCCAGAACCGAACACAAATCGGATAGATCTAGATTACGTTGCTTGGAATAATTCTATGAGGCAAAGGTTGTTTGACTTATTTCAGACACGGAATGTTGTAAAAGGCTGGCCCCCCAGATATGGAAGTTCATGCACAGGATGGGGACCGAGCAAATCACTCCATATACATGATATACGGCTGCTAGTAAAAGGTGTGTTAAAGCCTAAGGGCGTGTATTATGAATAGCGACCCTTATAGAGTGGTGAAGTGTGATGTCATCTATGACGTCATAAACATCTATTTTTAGAATTTTCAAATTTGAACTTCATTTTCCGAAAGAGTATCAAAAATAATGCACAAATACCAAAAATCAATTGAATATGTTAAGTATTGGCTGAGATATGCCCATCCAAATGAATTTTACTTCACTGGGCAATCAGTGTTATAGTGCTATGGTTCATAAAGTTATGAACCAGAGCACTATAACACAGATTTCCTATTGACAAAAAAATCATTTGGATGGGCATATCTCAGCCAATACTTAACATTATTATATTCAATTGATTTTCGGTATTTTGGCTTTATTTTTTATACTCTTTCGGAAAATGAAGTTCAAATTTAAAAATACAAAAAAAAAGATGTTTATGACGTCATGGCTTCTGTAGGCCTACTCTGAGTAGCGACCTTCAATATGAATCATGAATATAGACCCTTAAATCTTTCTTGTTATGACTAGCTGCCCTAACATATGATTTTGAATAGCGACCCTTTTTAGTGACCCTTATGAACAATGACCCTTCCGCATAGCGAGCTTAGCCCAATGTTTCAATGTAGGCTACTATTTGTTTCAGAGAAACTTTGATTTATTTCGTTCAGCGACCACAGCCCCTCCATGTGTCTGAGCTTGTATATTTGATTCGAAATTTTATAAATATTATTATGTCCAGAAAAATTAGGTTTTTTTTATTTTTTATTTTGTAAGAGGATATTATAATTGAAAAGGGCCTTTATGTAGACATTAAGGCGAACAGATATTATAGGTACAAGTCAGGAACGTTGGTCAGACTTGAATAATTGCTTCAAGGAAATACCACCTTCTGTCAACACCAGGTGCAATGTTATTAACAATAAATAGAGACAATCTGAACAGATAGCCCATTTCATAAAAATTGGCAATTGTTGTAAGTGTCCAATTATTGTAACTACCCTTGCAACAGTTATAATGCGCCATGCTGATTGGCTGTTGACTAAATAGTTACAATAAGTGGACACTTACAACAACTGCAAGTGTATTATGAAATGGGCTACTTATTTAGCCAAACCCTGCGCTTGTTGGTAAAAATCAAAATTAAGATTTTCAAGCCCTTATAACAACATTGAACAAGGTGTAATGTGATGTCTTCTTCTAAAAAATCGGGCAGTAATTGGCAAAGATACACTTGTTTAATTTTACAAACCTAGGTCTTTAATATGTGCACTTATAATGCCCATTTCTTCACACTTAGCGGACCATACCGTTGTAGAATAGATGGTCTTAATTATGATTTACCTAGACTCGGTATTCACTCTACAGTGTTCACTCTACAAACTCGACCCAATAACGTATATTCTATATACACTGTCCTAGTTTTAATATTAAAATATCAATGATGCTTGGTGATATTAATATATGTAATTGGCAGTAATAATATGGATGGTCTCTTGAAATCCTAATCTCTGTTTATTTTATAGGACACAGCGACTAGGTCTATCGAAAAACTTATGCAACTTATACAAATCCTATGGAGATGAATATAATAATGCGCATTCATTCTGGTGTATGTTGCACCCCACTGCAAATCCACAAAACCTACTCAGAACTCTAGCGGTTATCTTATACACCATTGTATTCGTAAACCGATATAAGCATGGTAAAAGTTTCGTTTTTTCGATTTTCCTTTCGTAAAAAACACATTAAACACATCGTAAATTAAACGATTGAAGTGTCCTGATTTTCAATTACCCACTGGTAAGTGTAAAAAGTCAGTGCAATGAGTTCACAAATATCACTTATATTTGTGCTCATTTCTCGGCCATATCATCTATTTAAAACAATCTAACATTTCATTATAGACTATTAAGTCCATTAATAAACGTAGTTTATGTTAGTTTCCAGATTTTAGTTTCCAGATTTTTTCCAAATGTTTCACTGATAATTCTGTTTTGAATGTAAATCGAGTGATTTGATAAATTTCGTAAGAACATTGTCAGCAATAAATGCTTACATTATTGCAAGGGAAACAACATAAACACAAAGCCGTTCACACACAAATGCAAAGTACTTTCACTATCGGTTAGTCAATAGACACAGGTTAACATCTAAGGTAACGAAGGCAACATAACTACATACAATTTGACATTTTGTCTGCATATGTATGTACATTTTTATTGATATGAAATCATAGTAAAAACAAAATATTCAAAAGAATACGTTCCCTGAATGGCCAGTTATCCACGCTCGTTAATCTATTATATGTGTTGTATACAATATTTGACTGTAGAGGGCGCTCTCATCAAGATATTCTGAGAATTTTCATCTTACCAACATATCATGTAACATAGACAATAATGTTAAACTTGCATTACACATTCAATTTCTTCAACGCAGAGTGAATATAAAATGATTTTACATTAACATTATACATTACATTTGTTCAACACAGAGTAATATGATAAATTTACATTGGCATTACACATATAACTTCTATAACACAAAGTGAATATACATTAAAACTAATTTACATTGGCATTACACTTTAAATTTCATCGACACAGTATCACATCAAATTATTTTACATTGGCATTCACGTTCAAATTCTTCAACACAAAGTAAATAACAAATTGTTATTGACATTTTCACATTACTCAGTAGACATGAAATCAGTTTAAAAAAAAAACACATGTTATGAACCATACATCACTGTTTTGCGCATGTCAAATAATTTCTAGGACCCGTTTTATACACGAGAAAATTCGTGATTGCAATCACGATTGGGATCATGTTTACAATCACGGTGATTATGTTGCCTTGCTTTTACACGAGGAAAAAGACTGTGATTAAAATCGCGTTTCTGGAGACGTGTTTATGTGTACCTGTCAATAAAATGAGCGCCATCTTTGGTATTACACTGCATGCATTGCACACGAAGCGATTAGAGCGCGGTATATCGGCGAATGTGCATGTAAGATGACGTATAAGCTCCGCCTCCCAAATCGTGTTTTGGAGGTCAAGCCGTTTACACTACCGATTCGCACTGTGATTTTAGTGAATCATGATTAGAAAACACCTCTGGACCACGATTCGAGTTTCGCGATTCGTGATTCTAGTTTGTATTCACATGGTCAAAATTTCCGTGATTGGAAATAGAGGTATAGAGGGCGCTGCACGAAATAATATGTTTGTGAAATAATGTAATTTGAAATAATTTATTTGATCAAAATTGGTTTAGAAAAGGCTGAAATATCAATAAATATATTCGATGGTGATAAATCTGGGGCCCAGATTAATTCGATGATCGGCTGCAGCCCCCCCCCCCCCCCCCCCACACTTGTTTGGCTTACATAAGCATAAAATAACAATTATCTAATAAATGATATTCATTGCGATGTGAGATGGGTTGGGGTGGTAGGGGATAGTGTTCAATTTCACAAATGCCTTAACAACTTTAACTGAAAATGGAGTAGTTGGGCATGTAAGAGGACGTGCAACATAATTATATAGGAGTTATTATTGGGGCTCATTTCTTAATTTTTTCACATATTGAACGAAAAAGTTGTATTAGTTTATGTCAAGTGCCCTACGCCGTGCCCGTGCACTTTCCCTTCCACCCCCCCCCCCCCCCCCCCCCCCCCCCCCCCGCCACCATATGCTACGCCACCGCACTTAAACCCAAATCGGCATATTCGTGATTAATGATAATACAAGTGTTGTAGCCCATTCAATCAAGCTTAACAATTGAAGAAGCGTTACAGAAACGTTATTATAACGTGTTCTTTCTCAATTAAAAAAATGTACGGCCACGAATAATTAAACCTGCCAAGGCCTGGTAATTTGGTAATTTCAATTTTTCAATGAAAGTGAGTTTCATACTCCAGGTCAGCCCCCCTCGATCCCTTCTTATCAGAGGGCTGGTCAAGACCCTGGTAGATGTGCGGTGCGTCTTCCGATGACGTATCCACTGCTGGATTCTCGTATGCTCCCTCATTGACGTCGACATAATCTGGCGAGGGATTGGTCAGAGGGGGAGCAGGGACAGTTGGTGCCTTCCGTATCCCTTCGTACAGGTGCAGGGGTGTCGAGTTTTCTGGGTTTGTTTCCTTACTTTGTCCAGATGACCTTCCCTCTCGCGATGTTGTTGGGCCCTTTCGCCAACTGCAAAAGAAAACATCAACGATTTGATTTTCTGTAAATAAAAATGAGCAAAAAGCTGCACTTAGCTTTTTTCAAAAGCGGTTTTTAAATAGTTTTGATGATCTCTCTATTTAATCATTATTTCAATAAAACATCACATGCATAATTTTGTATGAAAATGATTGAAACCAATGCCTCATTACAGAGGCGCCCTCTTGTGTTTTAATGGCGCTTTTTGAATGATAACAGGCTTTTTACTTAGCGGCGTTTGTATTTTTGTATACCTTTCGAGCATGGTGGGGTTATACATATTAGTTTGTAATATTAGTGGAGGTTTTGGTTACTAAAGTTCAGCCTTACCAAAACTGTACTACCCCTTTAAGATGGTTTGTGTTTATATTTTAATGAAGATTAGAACGTCTACTACTATGTCCCTAAGTTGAATTCATCTTTAATTAATTAATATCATTATCACTGGCATAATAACTTGCATTATGAGATTATTTTGAAAATAAATACAGGTTTTCAAGGTCAATTTTGTACACTTTGTATTCTTATTGATAAGCGTTTCATTCAAATTCTCGAAATTAAACAGTACCACCACCCACAAATTGTATTCTTGTAAATGAAAGGTAACATCTTTAGTAGCCCATTCCATTAAATATTTCACAAAAATGTTTCCAGAAAAAATTAATATTATTGGAAAACGCATCACCATTCCAAAACGGTACAAAAACATGTAATTATTTGTTGTCATTGCCTGATGGTCCACTTTAAGCTTAAGGCTTAAAACTGTCGTTCAAAATTGTACTTACTTCATTCTATTTAGCTCTTTGGTCAAGTGATTTAGCACTTATATCATTTAATTTAAAAATTACGCTATTAGCATTCACTTTCGCCGACAAATGGAGTACTCAATTTCACACAAGTCATTCAAATTAAAGAGATTTCATTCACATTTGTCTTAAGCAACATAAACCTATTCAACTTATGTGTTTTTGTTTTCTCGCTGAGAAAAAAACTATTTATATGAAATGTACTGGCATAGCGTGGTCGGACTGATTGGCATGATTTGGGGCACAAAATATTATTGAATGGGCACGCCTTTTAGTGTTTAAAAGTATATAATGAAGAGTGTTACATAAAGGTTGAATAAAATTAAAAAAAAGACATTTCTTCGATTGAATTCATTATTGTCGACCTTAAATAACCCAGTGTAATGAATTATAAAATATTTTAAAATAAACATACAAAACCCTAGGATATTTACTAACAGTACATTATACACCACGAACGTACTAATAGGAACAATTTAACTCTATTATAATTTTTTCATTCAACAGGCATATGACACACAACTAAGAATATCCAATTTTGGATCGCAAGGTGTGTGAAATTGAATGCCCTAAAATGAATTTGAATTCACGGTAGGCGGTATTACGTAATTTTGTGGAATAGAAACACATTTTAATTCGAATGCAAGCAAAAAGCTTTCAAGTGATATCAAATTTAATCAACATAATCTCATAACCATAGGCGCCGGAAGTGGGGGGGGGGGGGGGGCAGGGGGGCGGCCGCCCCCCCCCCCCCCAATCCAAAAAGTGGGGGGCAAAACGCGTTTTTGCCCCCCCCCCCAAAAAAAAAAAACCCCCCCCTCCGAAAAAAAAATGTATCAGCTGAGATAAGACTTGTTAATTCTAACGTTCAAAAACTAATTCATACATCTATTTTAAGTTCTCGCTGCGCGCTTCGCGCGCGAACAGATTATCTCAGTTTGTTGTAACTTGCCTATGGTCTGGGGTGAGTACTTTGTCTGTACCGGGCCACGTAGTTCCCGTGTAGGCTGGCATTGCTCTGGCTGCTTGTGTGACGTGCACCAAATTGCACAATTTCAGGTATAAAAATGCAAAATCTTCCTTGTGGGAGGGGGACAACCCCTCCCAAACCCTCCCCCTCTTACTCTGCCCCAGCCCTCGTTCGCTTCGCTCCCTCGGGACTCATTCTTGGTTGTAGGCTACATTGCTGGATCATACAAAATGTTGCATATGTATTAGTGTGTCAATTATTTGTTTTCTTCGTGAAAGATATAATTAAAATTTCTGGTCGATCAAATCATAACACGCTTTCCCAAATACTTCTTAAGCCCGAATTTCCTTTCTAGGTATGCACCAGATTGCACCATTTCAAGTATATAAATGCAAAATCTTCCCCGTGGGAGGGGGATACCCCCTCCCAAACCCTCCCCCTCTGGCTCTGTCCCAGCCCTCGGTCGCTTCGCTCCCTCGGGACTCATTCTTGGCTGTAGGCTATGTTGTTGGATCATACATAATGTGGCATATTTATTATTGTGTCAATTATTTGTTTTCTTCGTGAAAAATATATTTGAAATTTCTGGTCGATCGAATCATAACACGCTTTCCCAGATACAGTTAATCTTAAAGATAAAGGCCAGTTTTGGAAACGCCCCCCTCTCAAAAAAATGAAATGGAAGCTCTCATTACCAATAATGTGAAAGAATATAATTGTACTAATATAGGATTATCCAAGAAACCAAGAAACCGCCTACTAATTGATATATTTGCAAAATTATAAATTGATCCAGGGCCGGATAGATATCGCCAACGTGGAATCGCTCATACGCTACGTGTATTACGACCACGAGGTGTACACGATGTGTAGCGCTATACGGGCTTGTCCCTAGCTTGTCGATATCTCCCCCAGCGCTATAGCGGCGTTGAGAGGTCTGAACAGGCGGTGGATGTATGCATTTCACAGGCGGATATTGGATTTCTTCCGATATTTCTGTATTTAACGATGCTTATAGGTTCGGATTTTACCACACAAGCCCTATTTCAATACATATTCAACAATATTGATCAATATAGATGTATTCGGCTACTTTCCCGAAACTGGTCTTGGGCTTTAAGCCCGATTTTCCTATTGAGGTATGCACCAGATTGCACAATTTCAAATCCAAAAATGCAAAAGCTCCCTACCGTGGGAGGGGGGACACCCCCCTTCCACACCCTCCCCCCACTCAGTCACTTCGCTCCTTCACAATGTCTCACTCTCACCTCTGGCAACCCTGTGAGTATGCGGGTTGGGCATGAGCCCCTACACACACAAATCGTGAGCCCCCTTAGGTCTTTGCCCCCCAATCCAAAACTGCTTCCGGCGCGCCTGCTCATAACATTAACAGAACAGAGCTATGATAGATCAAACTTGAGCCCGATCTGTTTTAGGGGTTTAAAAAAGCTAAACATACCATCCAAGACGAAAGAAGAGCATGACAAAAACGAATCCACAGATGAAGTTGACAGAGAGCGAAACTCCAAACAAGGCCCATGGAATCGTTGATGAATCTGTCGTGTCTGTGTAATGAATATGATAGACATAACGGCCCGTATTATGAAATCGCGTGTAAGTCCTGTTTAACTAATTCACACATGCAGTATGGTCATGGTATAGGAGTAACACTATATAGTAAAAGGTGGAATATTCCACTATAGCCAAACTGCGCTTTTATAGGTACACAAAATGGTGCAACTATACCGAGTCTGCACCTTTCGTCGTTACCATATTCCAGCCTTTTTTCTTCCTGTGTACATATGCACAATACATGAACAATGACGATACCGATACGCTCCCTATAGGGAAAATAGTAACAATCACGTCACGTAAATAAATATAGTGAAATTATGTTTGGTCACATGACGTACTCTTGACCAATCAGTGAACAAAACAACTTACATGTGGGATATAATACTGATTATTAACATGGGAACAGCGAGAGAAAAATATATGTGCTTTGATAACGTGACAAAATTAAACGTTAAATTAGAAAACTCACTCACGGTTTGTATTGAACATGACATTTTACTTCTGAATTATATACAAATATGTATTATGTACATGCATGACGTACATGTTTAGGGTCCAGGATTAATTCAGTTTCAGTAATGTAGCTGTATAATTAACTATGATATTAATGATCATTTAAAAACAAACAAGTACACTTAGTTTATCAAACATAATGTCAAAGATTTATGCAAATATAAATTGGTAGCTCTTCTTGGAATACCTTTTTTCAAAGAATCTGGGGAAGGCAAAGACTACCGGTAACAATCAGCAAACCTATTGTCTTGTTGCTATAGTCCCCGGATATATTATAATGTTTCCTTTCATTATCCAGTTAATCCACTGAGTTCTGAGTATAGGCATCAGGACAATTGGCTCTTTAAAGGGACTTAGTAACATTGTCCAAATCCTCAAAATAAAATTTTAATTCTAGCGGTTCCCTTATACCTTGTTGTATTCGTATTAACAATAAAATCACGGGACAGGTTTCGGTTTTTCAAATTTCCCTTTCGTTACAAAGATATGTATGATTGAAGTATTCAGATAAGAAAAACTCCGGGCGAGTTTTTCTTCCATGTACAAAGTGAGTGCAGTGAGTTACTGAATATCACTTTGCATTTTCGCTCATTACTTGGCCATACAATGTCCATTTGACTTGAAATTTTCACACAATACCCTGTGGACATATGAGATAACAACAATATACATTGCATCAACCATTCATCACTTTTTGCACATGTCAACAAAGTTACTAGATCCCTTTAAAAGTCAGTCATAGTATAACAGGTCACCAGCAATACAATGTACATGATAATCCATGACGTAATTTGGCTGATCATGCTGATGACAGATCATACAATGACTGCATTTCAAAGGGCCCATAGTCACGATGTCTATATAATCAGAGCTCAAGGGATTGACTGGATAATGAAAGGAAATCATTCGAATATCTCCGGGGACCATAGCAACGAGACAGTAGTTATGCTGGTGCAAAGTGGGTTAACTGGTTACAGGGAGTTTTTTTTTAAATCCGGGCTCAAGTTGAGCCACTGATGAGAATTCAGGCCATTGTGGTTACCTCCAGTCGCGGTATATAGCGGAAGTGACCATTCACCTTCCCCGGCACTATTTATCGTTCTGACCTGGACAGAAATTGGACACAAAACACACATGTAATGTATGTACACAGAAAAACAAATTATACGCTGCTACTTTTAAACAATTTGTAGTTACAGTGGATGTAGAACTAAAAATTTAGGCGAATGAACAAAGCTTAGAGCAAAGAAAGTGGGATTCGTCCGGGAAAATATTTCTGGAAACACAAAATGTACATGTATCTTCCATCGTTCAAAGCAAATGTTTGCATGCACTCTTTCAATCATTCTTATTATCTCTGAGCAAAGTTGTATAAGCCTTTAAACAAACAATACAATAATGCAAAACGTTTTTTTTCCCGGAATTTATCAAAAGAAACGGAGATTTGTGTAATCAGGTTAACCAAAAGTGTTTATCCACTGAGCGCTGTGTGAACATTCCATGATAAATTATTATTCAGTATAGCCTCAAAAATTAGCATAAAAACGTCACATTTGTTTCACTCATTGCACTAACTTTGAAATTGTCACACAGTTGAAATTCTCCTATTAAGAATCTAAAATCAGAACAATTAAATAATTGATATCTTGATAAAGAAAGAGAAATTCAGAAAACTGAAACCTGATCAATACCTTTATATTGGTAATACAAATACAATTACGTACGGGATAACCGGCATAGTTCTAAGTAAATGTTAAAGGGTACACTGAATTTCCCTTAAAGACAATATTAGTAATACGCTAACTAAGGAGAAAAACAGTTTTCTTTTTCACTTACTTCAATGGAGTACATCGTATTAGGCAAAAGTCCACTTAGTGAAAATGTTTCTTCATCAGCTGCAGACGATGCCTCTGGTACAATGTTAGCAGTGAAATAATTCACATCTTCAGATATGGAATATCGAATCTGGTATTGCATGATGTCTCCATTCAGATTATAAGGTGTAGCAGGGGTCCAGGATATGTCCAGTGAATTCTCGAATGTTCCCACAACATTGACATTTTCTGGGGGTGGTGCATCTGTAAAAGTTAAGAATATGCTTATTCGTTTAAATAGGTTTATGGGTTACCAATTGTTCAAGATTGAACATAACCATACGGCACCCAACTACTAACCCAAAATTATAAACATAATTAGACAAATTACAAACTAACTTGGAAATTAAATTGACCGTTGATTCCCGTATCTGTTGATAAATGAAAGAAACATTGTTTACTATAAATTCCAGTATCTGATAAATATCTAGTCGGACTGAAAAACAAATGATTGGCGGTTACAAATATAATTCGACCAATAAAACTAAATGTTCCCCAACCTAGATACGGTAACAATCAGGCTCTGAAATTGTATCAGTATAAAACAGCCATGATCCTGTCCGTCCCATCGCATCCCATGTTATACTTAAAAATAAAAATAAAAATTAAAAAAATTCATTTTGATATTTGATAAATATTATTATGTTTAAAGGGATATAAAGTGTTCTTTCGAATGTTGCACTTAGCTTTCCATTCCCTCACAAATTAATTATTTATTGAAGCGGCCTCTAAACCAAAACTGTACTATTACTTTAATCTAAACCGAACACAAAAAGTAACTACCCCCCTAAACAATTGCCCATAATTTCATAACCAAGAATCGGTTCAAGATTTTGTCTTGCCAAGATATCTCTATGGTAGTTAGGAAAACAATGTGTACAAATAAGAGGTAACCATTAATACATGGTTGAGTGAGCACACATTACAGAGAAAATAGTCATATTTCAAAATCGCAAAAGTATTATCATCTTTACATATTATTAAGAATTGGAAAATTTTAAAATGCACTGTTTTACAATTGCAGTTATTGCATTTTAACACATGTGTCATAAAATAATCTAAATTAATGAAATATTAAACAGAATTGTTTTATAAACAATTTTCAATGCATTCAGCCACATGTGCTGTTTCACAACACTGTACAGGCACGCGCAATGCCTTGTGACTTTTGAATTAGGCCATTTTGTGTTGTTTAATCTGTGCTCATTCAGCCATAAAGTGATGAATATCTCTGATTTTCAGACATATCAAACATAACAATTGTGCCAATTATTGTGGTAAGATGACATCTTGAAACGATTATCGGTTATGAAATTATGATCAGTTGTTTAGGGGGTAGTTACTTTTTGTGTAGTACACGTGTTTGCTCACTTTCTTCTTGTGTTTTTACAATTATGGACTCGGTTCTTTCGCTTTCTGCGTCCTTATTATATGACGTCATAGAGATGGTGTATTCTGTGAAGGTGTCGAGGTGCTCTAGCGTGTATGATGTGATGCTCGTGTCCCCTATGATCTTAAACAGTGTACCACCGGCGGATGAGTAGTAAATTGTGTATATTTCAATACCACTCCTGCAAGCGCCTGAATAGATAGGGTTCTGTTTTGACATCGAGGAGATTGTTAAAATAAATACAAATTACAAATGTCTATTGTTTTATACATACAAACACATAGACTATAATGCAGCAAAATATTAATGATTTAAATACTGTTATGATGTTATAGTCCAAGTTATGCATGTTTAAGTAACATTTGAGTAGTTTTGCTTAAAGTATAGAGCATGCATGTCCACACGGGTTTGCAAATTTTGCTTAAATCCCACATTGAAGAACCATAACAATAATTTGCGTAGTTATACAGAGGTATGTAGGCGGTGGGCAAGGTTTATTTCAAAAGTGGCACATTGGTTATTTTATGTTTTATTGGTTATATGCAAATTATCAATATTTCCCATTAAGCATGTTAACATGATAAAGAAATATTCCTGTTCTTGCTGTAAAAAAAAGTTTTAAATATGTTGATATTTGTCTTTGAGTATTGTTACGAATGTAGATACATGCATTTAATAGTCCCCATGTATAAAGTCTGTTACTTCTTTGTTATTGCGCTGTTTACCAACCAGCAACTTATACACTCACTTAAACCGTGTGAATTGGTTCCCACTTAACCCTCACCTTATAATGCCATTGTTTACCCGTTCACCCCTCTCAAGAGCGGTGATGCTTTTTGATGTTATTAAATCTGTGTTACCCTGTTTTAAGCTTAATCTTAAATCCCTGCAATGTTTATAGGTGTATTTCTAAGAAGTATTGTTAACCCTTCTCTCAGATGTTGCCGTTAGCTTAAACTTAAGCTCTGTAATGTTTAGGGATTACTGTATTTCTAAGAAACCTTAAGCTCTGTAATGTTTAGGGATTACTGTATTTCTAAGAAGTAAGTCCATTGTAATGTCAAGTCGCTAGAGTTTGTTCTTTGATGCATTAAGTTCCCTCTTAGTCGGTGTCTTTATAGATGTCATTCTTTGTCCTAGCTCAGACTGGAAGTCAATGTCCAGGGTTATGTCAGTAAACTGGACTAGCCTATATAACCTCGACCTCTCTCTCATTCGGGGTCAGTTCATATACGTTGAGATTAAGTTGAGTGTCGAAGTCTAAGTCTGGAGAGTGATAATCATGGAGCTGGAGTTTGTGCAGTTGTTAGTTCATTCTTAGTCAGTTATTAAGTTACAGTACGAAGTTAGTCCTGTTAGAAGTTAGTAAGTTATAGTTAGTCCTGTTCGTCATGGAATTGTACGAAGTTGTTTATGGAAGAATAAACGAATAACCGAATAACTCTCGCCAACTGTTATCTTTACATCGAAGCTTGTGGAACATGTTTTACAGAGTGAATGTGATTATGATTGTGATTTAGAACTATAGAACCTCGGCCATCCAGACATCCATATCATCATCATCATCTTCATCCCATAACATTTTGTCCGTCAAAAAAAGACAGAAACTGTTACACTGGTGTCAGAAGTGGGATGCTGAACTTCAACACGTGCCTCGGACATGCCGCTGAAGAGAGATAATATGGACCTCGACGATCACGAATATAGTGTTGAAGTGACGACAATGCTCGAGAAAAAGAAAGCTTGTTTGCGTCCAGAGTAGCTGCGTTCTTCGTCAACCATGGACGAATAAGAGATCGATGTTATTGTTGGTCATGGTGTCCAGCATGGCTAAGTTCGGCTTGTGGTGGCTCTTGGTGGTCATCGATCTGTTGGCGATGAGTTCAAGGAGGAGCCGGTGGCCTCACTGTCATGGAGCAGGAGCGGAGCAGACTTTGTCTTCATCGTCCATCTCGCCGACCGTTGGTCATCGCCGTCATCATGCTGGACCTCATCGACATCGATTGCGGGAATCTCAACGCCGGACGTCATGTGCGACGTCATCGTTCTACGATTCCAGCCTCGCGTGCGGAGATGGTGCGATCAAGCTTGAGCTCGCGTGGTACTGCATAGGTATTACTTAGAACCTTACCTATCGGAATGCAAATATTCTGTAATTCGACGTCTTCGAGGGAACCCTTTATACGCCATTAGTCTCAGCTAGCACATTGTTCGGAGAAAAGAAAATAGTTATGGATATGATTCGCAAAATTATGTAGAGCTTTCTTTGATTTAAAACGAGCATGGAGATTTGTTTGTGTTTTAACCTCATTGTATTTGTGAGAAATAAGGCTATTTAGATTTGTACATGTATTATTGTGATAAATTATTGTCTTCGATATGGAGCCTTGAGGTCATCGTTGCAGTTGTGGATTATGAAGCGAGGTGCGATATATGTAGTTTAGGTTAATTTGTATGTAAGTCGCGTTGTGATACAGCCAGTATGTGTTGGAACATACTGGGTATCTGTAAAAGTGGTCGCGCCGAAATCGGAGCTGAGTGGCCGTTGCCATGGTTCCGTTGAACATTGCACGTTGGAACGAGCCCGGTAATTTATGTAGTGTAGATTTTAGATATCGCAACCACCACGCGGTCGACGTTGACGAAAAGACAACCTACCCTGCGTCTCATGAGACAGACGCCTTCGCTGGAATTATCCGGGCCGTAGGAAGTCACCTTTTGTCAACTCATCCGCAAACGCTTGATAACGCACGGCGCAGAAGACGACCTCAACAGCGACATGGAAGCTGATAATCGGAATGTACTATCCCATATCCAGATAGTATGTAACATGACGTACACGACCATGGACATCGATCACGGCGGGTCCTGGTCAGACCCGGATTTCTGGAGTGGTGGTCATCGTCAGTATTCCGATAATTTTTAAGGAATGAAAATGTTATTAATTAGGAAGCTGAGACAATGGACTATATAGACATTCCCTTGATGTTCGTGAAGAAAAAGAACTTTAACATTGCATGCCGATATAAAATAATTCTTTGGACAATGAACTCAGTATATGACCAAAATAAATTTGTTGTTGTTTTTTTTAATGTGGAGGTGTTAAAATAATAGTGTTAAGTCTCGTTGAATGGATTACAAAATTGGTAAATCATTTGGAAATTATGGGAAACGAAACAAAATATGACTGTAGAAAGAGCACAATTGGATGTTATACTTATTACCATGATGTTTGTAATTGCATGATTATGTTTGTTTTGTTTTTAAACCAACTCCTCCTTTCTGGACTTTCTTGTCGGTACCATTTTTCTTTACCATTTTTGTTTTCCCATTTGGTTCAGTGATCTTTGTTAACTTGGTTTTGATAGTTTGTTTTTGTCAGAGTTCTGATTTACTTGTGGTGTTATGGCATTAATTAGATCTGCAAATGAATACATCTGGTTTGCTTTTCTTATGTTTCACGAGATTACTTAAGACTGTTTTGGGAGCTTTAAACAAAGTGATTGTTTATGTATTTAGTTTTTATTTCGCACATGTGCTGGTACTGTGTTAATGGTTGTGTAGATAATTATAATTTGTGGTAGCTATAATAATTAGGTCAATGTTTATTGGTTTATATAACGTGTTTGCGAATTGTGTTTAGGCGTCCGTGTTAGCATAACTGAACGTTGTAGAGTAGATATTGTTTGATGTATAAGTTGCATTATTGGTGTTTTCCATATAATTGATTGTTTTCTATTTCCACTGTTGCCTCACTGAGGACAGTGAGATTTTTCAAAGGGGGAGGTATTGTTACGAATGTAGATACATGCATTTAATAGTCCCCATGTATAAAGTCTGTTACTTCTTTGTTATTGCGCTGTTTACCAACCAGCAACTTATACACTCACTTAAACCGTGTGAATTGGTTCCCACTTAACCCTCACCTTATAATGCCATTGTTTACCCGTTCACCCCTCTCAAGAGCGGTGATGCTTTTTGATGTTATTAAATCTGCGTTACCCTGTTTTAAGCTTAATCTTAAATCCCTGCAATGTTTATAGGTGTATTTCTAAGAAGTATTGTTAACCCTTCTCTCAGATGTTGCCGTTAGCTTAAACTTAAGCGCTGTAATGTTTAGGGATTACTGTATTTCTAAGAAACCTTAAGCTCTGTAATGTTTAGGGATTACTGTATTTCTAAGAAGTAAGTCCATTGTAATGTCAAGTCGCTAGAGTTTGTTCTTTGATGCATTAGGTTCCCTCTTAGTCGGTGTCTTTATAGATGTCATTCTTTGTCCTAGCTCAGACTGGAAGTCAATGTCCAGGGTTATGTCAGTAAACTGGACTAGCCTATATAACCTCGACCTCTCTCTCATTCGGGGTCAGTTCATATACGTTGAGATTAAGTTGAGTGTCGAAGTCTAAGTCTGGAGAGTGATAATCATGGAGCTGGAGTTTGTGCAGTTGTTAGTTCATTCTTAGTCAGTTATTAAGTTACAGTACGAAGTTAGTCCTGTTAGAAGTTAGTAAGTTATAGTTAGTCCTGTTCGTCATGGAATTGTACGAAGTTGTTTATGGAAGAATAAACGAATAACCGAATAACTCTCGCCAACTGTTATCTTTACATCGAAGCTTGTGGAACATGTTTTACAGAGTGAATGTGATTATGATTGTGATTTAGAACTATAGAACCTCGGCCATCCAGACATCCATATCATCATCATCATCTTCATCCCATAACAATTCTGTCCATCAAAACGAAGAAATTGTTACAGTATGTTTAACTGCAAGGCTACGGATGACCTATCACAATTTTTGTTTAAACACCCCCACCCCACCCCTTCCTTCTCCCCCACCACCCGTTCAACTTAAATTGCCCCACATGAGCTTCAGTTTTGACACTAATATACATTTAGGGCAAACACAACTTAATATATTGGTGTATGTAAAGACAATACAGCACTGATTGTTTAAGCTACCAATAGTTCCAGTTACATAAAGAAGTATTGATATTTACATTCCACGTCAGTCGAAGCTCTTTAGGATTTACTGCAGTCACTTCAATTCCAGATGGAGCGCCAATTGGTCCTTTCAAGAAATCAAGAATTCAATTATTTACACAAATGAACATTTAACAAATATATGTATAATTCTGTTGTGATGGTTAAGTAGAAAAAGTTAACTATTGACCAATATTATAAACCGTGGTGAAATAACTACGATCAAACAACATATAAAGGCAATTTCATTTCGATTTATAAACATGATATCTGAGACTTGATATGTTTAAATGATTCTAAGGAATGATTATTATCCTCAAAAGTATTACTTAAATTAAGTAATACATTTGAAGGTAAAAAGCATTTATTCTAATAATTTAAACATATTAAGTCTCAGATATCATGTTTCTGATATATCTTAAGCTGTAAGTTTTCTAGTTCTTAACCAATTCATATTCATATTCTTAAAAGTAAACATACTGTTTTTGTTCGATTCATAAGGAATGTTTCAAACTATTTGACCCTTAGGCGTACCCAGGGCTGTGGGTGGGGAGATTCACACCCCCCCCCCTCCCCCTTTGACCAAAAAAATGCTGTTTTGGGGGGTTTTAACCCCCACCCCACCCCCCTCCCACCCCCATTCCTACTTGTAGCTGATCTTGATACCACTTTTAAGCGGTCTCGACCGTTATTAGCGATGGACTTGGCCGCGAAAATTTCGAAGGAACCTGGTCTTGGCCTCGAAAATGAATATGATTTTAAAGAATGTTTATTATCTTCAAAGGTATTACTTTAAACTTATATTAAACATAACATTGACATTCCTTTATTTAGCGTTTTTCATAAGTGTTACAAACCACATCACATACTTATAATGTATTACTAGTAGAATTTGAAACATGTTTTACAAAGAATATTTCTTAAGAAAATACAAACTTCGTAAAACATGTTACAAACAGACAACAAACAAAATCATTAATTTAATAATAAAACCTACTCGCACAACGTGTTGTAGCATTGGTCACCGGTGACCTGGGTCCAGTACCCCCGGCCCCCTCCCTCACTGCAGCAACACTGAACTGGTAATCAGTGTCTGGCTGCAGATCACCCAGTATGATAGATGTCTCTTCTGATCCCACTGTCATCTCTTCTGACTGTCCAGGGAGCAGCGTAGATTGGTAGATGGTGTACCCTACCAGTGGAAGATCGCCTATGCTATTCCCATCAGCATTCCAAGCAGTCCACTGCAAACCAATCGTGATTGAAGTCATCTCATAGCTCACAGGAGGGGAAGACAATACTGGAAGAACTATAAGGATAGCATTCATTACATACGTGTACGTAAAATGATTACGATGTCGCTTCAATTATGTGCAAATTAAATATATAATGAGACATGTTATACATTTATGTAGAGACACTGTGAATTGCCGAAATGTTGAACTTAAAGGGGTAGTTCAGTTTTGGTAGAGAGGGCGCTGCACAACACAATTGTTTAGTGAGGTAATGAAAAACTCAGTGTCGAATATGAAAGAACATGCAATTTGAATGGCAGAATAAACTTTATTTGGTCAAAATCGGGTTCAGAAATGGCTAAAATGTCAATAAATATATCCGATCGTAATAAATTTGGGCCCCAAATTTATTCGATGATTTAAAAACAAAAATTAAAAATGCTTACACTTTTTCAAAATTTGTCAAAAGCGGTTTTTAAATAGTTGTTGATGATCTCTCTATTTGTATCATTATTTTAACAAAACATAATATGCATAATTTTGTCTGAAAAATGGTTGAAACCAATGCTTTTTTAGAGAGCACCATCTTGTGTTTTAATGGCTCTTTTTGAATAATAACAGTCTTTTTACTTAGTTGTTTGTAATTTTTATAGCATTCTAGCATTGTGGAGTTATAACTATTCGTTTGTAATGTTACTGTGTAGATATAATTCCACTAATAGCATACTGGGCTTCGATCGGTATAATAGTATAATACTGATGCAATACTCTTTAAGAACAATTTCGGAATGTGTAATATCAAAGAATTTCAACAATTCTCCTTACCGTAGGTTATGGAGTTCACTTCCAATCTGGCTACTTCACTGACTGGAAACGTATACAACCCGCAGACATAAATACCGGGATAAACACTTATAACTTCGAAGACCACAGAGAGCTCATTGTCCAGTGTAGTGCTCGAAACCTTGGTTATTCCAGTGTTATCAATCACCATGTTGACGTAGTGATATAATCGGACATCTGATTCCATTGTTAACGAGCTCCCAACAAGTAAGCAGGTAAAGGTTGATGATTGGTAGGGATTTACAGGGTTCGATGTAACACTTTGAATTCCTGTAGAAATAAAGAGAAGCGGCAAAAGAAGAACAGAAAGAAGGTATTACCAGGGAGGTGGTAACTCCCATTTCCCTGATATTACTATTTTTAACGGCTGCCTTTTTAATGAAAACAGCATTCCAACACAGCAGTTTAGATGTTTGTCTACCATTCGAGCATATTTGAGTTGTAAGTATTAGCTTGTAATGATATCGTACAAGTTTAAGTAACGAAAATTAAGTTTGACCAGAACTGTACTATCCCTTTTAAAATCTAAGTAGACTCGTATGGTAGACCATTTAACCTAGAAATAACATAATACAACAACGCAATATATGAGACGTTTAAGAGATGTTACTCCAAGAAATCTCCTTAAAAATAAAAATGTTTAACAAATGTTATGTAGTGCTCCAAAGCAATTCATATTATTCGTACCCACCAACTAACAGCTTTTCATAATTTAAAGTCCAACTTAAAATTTAAGTTCAACAAACACCCTCTGGTTACCTTGTTCACAATCAGGCAATAACCAGTTAGGAAAGCATCCCCCGTTGCATGTCCCTGTCACCTTGTTGCAATCCGACACGTCGCAGTGATCATCGCGACAGGGCTGTGCACAGTTAAGGCCATAATAAGGACCCTGGCACTCTATTAAAATGGATTGAAAATTAGAAAATGTAAACAATTTTGTTTAATCAAATATTTAGTGTATTTTACTTTTTAATATATTTCATTGAAACGTGAAAATCTCCTGGATGGATTCATGTCATATATCTTATATTCCTTTTCGAAAATTGGGGTAAAGCATTCTTCGTAAATTATCTGCAAAATATTTCTTCGAACTAACCTAATATTTTCAAATGAGTCGACTATGGTGAATGAGGGTTAAAGATTAAAAAAAAAACGTTTTGAAAACAAAAAACATAACAGCAACTTGTAGCTTTCATTAAATTAAATGCAATAAGCTCTTTATTCCAAAATAAACAGCGATATGAACCTCACCTAAGCAATTAACATGTCCATTATACACTTCATATCCGGCGGCACAGCTCATCCCGGGACACTGTCCAGTGGTCTTGTCACAAGCAGCATCGTCCAGACAGTGACACTTCTCAGTACAACTGGGGCCGTAGTAGCCGGTTGTACATGTGTCAGGAACTGTGTTTTGAATTAATGGATGGTTGGAGAAAAAATGACTGCTTCTTTTTATACCTAAACGTGCAAACACGCACCTTCAAAGGAGTTACCTGTGTGTCAAGCGATAATGCACCATTTAACGTGTTAGGTTTTTAAGTTGTTGTTTTGTATTAGTGTGTACAGTTGACAAATGTCTTAACATGGCCAGGCCGTGTTAGATGAAAATATATATCTCATGTATACAGAGCGTATCAAAAAAAGCGTTACACTTTTGAACATTTTTTTAAAATTACATTTTTATATATTTAGAAGATTTGTTCATAGATGAGCCCAATGGTCTCATCTATCAAGTGCCACTAACAAAACAAATTTTCGTTCACGCTTGGGCGAACACTGACTGCTTTTGTACAGAGTGTCAAAAAAGGCTTGCGCCAATTTGAAAGAAGAGGGACAATTAAACCAGCAGACCGAATAAGTACTCCCATTCAAACAAATTGCTCTTTGCCATGAATTTAAGATTATTTTATGATAGTGTAATCATTTTGTGCAATTTTCTATCATAATTTAAATGATTTCATTGCTTTATGCATGGGTTAGAATAAATAAGCCATAGATTGATAGATAATAAAAGGATTTGCATCGTTAATGACAACATTTCCAGCCTGTCCTCATTAACGATGCAAATCCTTTCATTGAGTGTGACACATACAAAAGATGACCCAGAAGCATGCATGAACGAATATTCATGTTGATAGATTGATGGGCTGATTGGATTGATGGATTGATTGATGGATTGATTAATGGATTGATGGATTGATTGATGGATGGATGGATGGATGGATGGATGGATGGATGGATGGATTGATTGATTGATTGATTGATTGATTGATTGATTGATTGATCGATTATTACACAATCATAACATATTCTTAAATTTATGGCAAAGAGCAATTTGTTTGAATGGGAGTACTTATTCAGTCTGCTGGTTTAATTGTCCCTCTTCTTTCAATTAGGCGCAAGCCATTTTTGACACTCTGTACAAAAACTGTCAGTGTTCGCCCAAGCGTGAACGAAATTTTTTTTTGTTAGTGGCACTTGATAGATGAGACCATGGGGCATCCATCGACATGAAATAATCTTTTAAATATATACAAATGTAATGTTGACAATTTTTTCAAAAGTGTAACGCTTTTTTTTATACGCCCGGTATAGCCTACTACCAGTAGTAAATAATTACACAGGAAGTTTTGAAGGTGAAGTCGTGTGTAGTATAAAACTAACATGTTAGAAGTGTAAATTAACAATGGCTCATACATACAATTTTAATTAACTTTAAAGGGGTAGTTCAGTTTTGGTAAAGAGTGCGCTGAACGAAATAATTTGATGTGAGAAAATGAAAACTGAGTGTCAAATTTGAAAGAGCATACAATTGTAATGGCATAACAAACTGTATTTGATCAAAATCGGTTTAGAAACGGCTGAAATATCCATATATAATCGGAATAAATCTTGGGGCCAGATTTATTCAATGAGTTTTGTTTTAATTTTAAAAATGCTTGTACACTTTTTCTTTAACACTTCAAGTATGTAAAAAGTGATATACATTATAACAATGATAATAGTGCATGTACTAACATAGTTAAAATAATAGGAGTAGTACTAAATAACAATTATGGATATGTGTAAATACTGTAAATGTAATTCAAAATTATATAATTTGTTCAGTATTTTGTAAAAGTAACTTGTGACTAACATCAAAAGGCATGGTTGATCCTTGTTAGCTTATTCTGTGAATTTCTTTATTGTTTTAATAATGTATTCAAGTATCATAACGATTGTTAATACTCATATGGTTTTCTCTCATTTCATTTAATCTAATTTCAATTCAATGAAGTCTATAATGTATCTATTATATCAGTTGTAGGCATATTAGTTGACGTACTTTGGCAGTTTTCCCCCGACCAGGCATTAGCACAATCAGTGTTATGGCACAACCCGGAGTAACGGTTACATGCAGCACCACCCTGGCAATGGCAGCTTTGCGTGCATCCAGCTCCATATTCACCAGCATCGCATACTGCAGAAAGCAAGTCAAAGGATATTAACTTTGAATTTAGTGGCGTACGTACAGTAATCTGACTGATGGGGGGTAGGGGCGGAGAACACATTGTGTATCTCTATTTCCATAATGCTTCTCATTGTTAGAGTCAAATTATTGGGATATACACGTGCACCCCTCCCCATAAAGCTACCCCACTGATTGATAATAGAAGTCTGTGATCATGTATCGCAAATATTTTCGAACTCCGGTTTTCCCGTCCATAACAATGCCGACTTCAATGTCGTCTATTGTCGACCAGTTTCACAAAAAGTTTATTCAATGTAGTTATTTGTCACACATTATCGTCATTTAAAATTCGTCGGTCACAGTTCATGAACACATCTGTGATAGACAAATTTGAATTGTAGTGGACGATAATGTGTGACAATGTGACTAAATTTGGTACATTTTTTGTTAAATCGATCGACCAAAAACGAAATTGAAGATGGCATGTGCAAATTCCAGGCTCATCGGGACAAAATTGAAGTACAAGTTTATACAATTTAATTTAAGAAGTGTGAAAATGAACGAAAAAACCTATACTTCTTTGCTCTTCAAGATTTCAAGACCATTGTCTATTTATGAATAATGTACTAGATGAAACCATTATTTTTGTAAAAATGCGAATTACAATAGACAAAAATAATGAAAAAAGCAAAGAAATGGGATTCCAGCGGGATTCGAACCCGAGACCTCCGAATTGCAAGACTGGCGCTCTTACCGACTGAGTCCCAAAATCCCCTTAGCTTTCATCGCTCGAATGGTCAGAAGCTATTATAAACCTGACATAAACCCGAACAAAGGGTTTTCTATAGATCAGTCGGTAAGAGCGCCGGTCTAGCAATCCGGAGGTCTCGGGTTAGAATCCCGCTGGAATCGCATTTTCTTTGCTCTTTTTTAGTCATATTATATTTCCTGTCAGTTTTTCTATGTGTTTGAATTAATTATACAGAAAAGCTGCATCACTTCTGTGATCCCTCGCGTATTAGACCGGCAGCCCAGAGGTATGTTGTGCATCGAAAAGCGTACTGATTGTTGAACATATGAATATTTAGAGGAGAATGTAACAAATCCAAAAATAGTCTCCCGGGGTGTACCCGTGGATAAAGGGGGTCTTTTGCGCCTCCAAAGTTTGGCCCCTGGGGATTGACCGATGCTTCTATTTGTTTGCGAATGTATCGTGTTCAACACATTGACCACATCGCTCACAGCAGGGAGAGCGAAACAGATTACAAAGTGATCGCTGATGCGTATCTGGCAATTTCGGAAAATGTTACGTTGCCTGTTTTGAAAGACGAAATACACGTTGATGCATTGGGGATTATATCCAAAACCTCTTGCCACTTAACAAATTTGTCTTACAGATTACATAATACATATAGCTAGCACGTTTTAATATGCCAAAGGCCATATAAATACATTTGAATGAACCCCATCACCAAAACAAGATCAAACAGGGCTTCCACTTACAAATGAATTGTAAGACATTAAATAAACACCCGTCTAGAAAATAGTCGAATGCAGAGGAACCAATACGAGCGCATGGCATAGCGACAGGTCACACACATTCACCTATGGTCATGCGTCACGAGGTCGCGTTACAACCCGATTTGAGATCCTGAGAAAGAATGTCTATTGTCCTCTACATGCAGCTATGGCGCCAATACACACATAAAACTGACCACTGATTTTGTGCAGCGATCGTGTCGTCTGGGTTCATTTATAACATTTACGTATACGGAAATACAATTTCTGAAAGTGGAAGCTCAATTTTTTTAAAGACAACTTTGACGAGTCGATCTTCAACATTCAGAGGCATCTGTAGGGTAATTTAACGGATGACATTTGTATCAAATATGTATTCTGTAATCTGTAAGACATATTTGTTAAGTTGCAAGAGGTTTTGGATATAATCCCTAATGCATCAACGTGTATTTTGTCTTTAAAAACAGGCAACGTAAAATTTTCCGAAATTGCCAGATACGCATCAGCGATCACTTTGTAATCTGTTTCGCTCTTCCCCCTGTGAGCGATGTTGAACAAGGTACATTCGCAAAAAATAGAAGCATCGGACAATCCCCAGGGGCCAAACTTTGGAGGCGCAAAGGACCCCTTTATCCACGGGTACACCCCGGGAAACTCATATTTTGGGATTTGTTACATTCTCCTCTAAATATTCATATGTTTAACAATCAGTACGCTTTTCGATGCACAAAAGACCTCTGGGTTGCCGGTCTATATTCTCCAAGGTGATTTCTATCCTTCGGGTTTATGTCAGGTTTATAATAGCTTCTGACCATTCGAGCAATGAAAGCTAAGGGGTTTCCGGGACGAACACCGAACAAAGGATTTTCTATAGCTAAGTCGGTAAGAGCGCCGGTCTAGCAATCCGGAGGTCTCGGGTTCGAATCCAGCTGGAATCCCATTTTCTTTGCTCTTTTTCATTCTTATTATATTTCTGGTCAGTTTCTCTATTATGTTTGAATTATACAATAATAATACTAGACTCAGGCCCGTAGCTCGAGGGGTGCGTTGGCTTACACAACTCAAACCAATGGTCTCAGCGATGATTCTCCATCACCCCCTATCACTATATTTGGCTTGAAAAAGGAGGATAGTTCCTTTAAAAGTATGCCATAGATTGTATTCACATTGAAGCAGAACGTTGCAGCTGATAGTGACATTTGTTGTGATGGGGCGTGGTCATGTTTGATAACACTAATTGTCACGCAATTCATCATTATTTTCATAAGTAGAATGCACAATTAAGTCCCAAAAACACATCCTGTAGAAACTGAGAAATTGGTGAGTAATTGGCACATGTGTTTAGTCTGGAATATTTAGAGCACACCTCACTTTTGAAAATATTAATTAATTATGTGAAATTAATTTTTAATTTCACACCGCAATCACACTTTCCGTTATATTCTGCTTAAATGGATAGTTGAGTTTGTTTTGGTATAGAGGGCGCTACACAAAATAATTTGTCTGTGAGATAATGAAAAACTGAGTGTCAAATTTGAAAGAGCATACAATTTTAATGACAGAATAAACTTTATTTGATCAAAATCAGTTCAGAAATGGCTGAAATATCCATATACATAACCATTTGTAATAATTGTGGGGCCCCACAATTATTTTATTATTTTGAACCAGCCGTTACATTTTTTTTATTTTTGATGCTTCCTTTTTTCAAAAAATTACAAAAGAGGTTTTTAAATAGTTGTCGATTTTCCCACTATTTCTAATCACTATTTCAACAAAACATCGCATGCACAATATTTAAAATTAAATGGTTGAAACCAATTAATTTTTAGAAAGCGCCCTCTTAAGTTTTAACAGCTCTTTTTAAATGATAACAGGCTTTTTACTTAGTCATTTGTAATTTTGTATTTCTTTCGTACATGGTGAAGTTATAACTGTTAGTTTGTATATAATGTTATGGTGAAGGTTTTGGTTCCTAAAATTCAGTTTGAACAAAACTACTCTCTTTAGCAGAACTCGACTATCCCTTTCAATATGAATAAAAACAATGTAATACGTTTTAAATTATTCCCAACAAAAAGGGCCAACAGTTTTAATCAACACCCAGATTTTGTTTTTTTATTTGTTGGCACTCGTCTGGACTATCAACTTTTATTATGCCTATTCATGTTTTTCGACAGAGTTCTTAACATCCTAACTTTCTTGTTGTGGAATTCAAACCGTAGCCAATGTGGTGTACCATATGTATAATAAACGCATACATATCTCTTCAATACAAATACTCTGTACAATAACAAAGTGAAAATAAACATTCTAGGACTATTAAGTTTAGTCAATGTTACATATAGAATTAAATTAATATATTTCATGATTACAAATCAATGTGTGTACATATAATTCTTATAATGTATATATGTGTAAGCATGGTAAAGAAATATGTCTAGTATATTACCTGTGTTACAATCCAGTCCCTTGACTCTTGCGGTACAGGTGCATCCGAATGGATCCGGGAGGCAGAACATGTAGCCATTGCAATCGGTGGCAACATCCCTATCAGGAATACACCTGTATTCACAGTCTAGTCCAAACCGGTTCCCGCTATGAATCTCACAAACTATGAAGAAAAACTTAATAATTATACAAGATAGAACCTTTGATTACTATTTCAGTTGCTTTATTTGGTTTTATTCATACACCGATAGTTGCATTACTTTGTTAAAGGGATATAGTAACTTTGTTGACGTATGCACAACGTGATGAATGGTCGATAAAATGTATATTACATTGTGATTTGATATGTCAACTAAGCGTTGTGTGAACATTATTAAAATAGGACGTTATACGGTCGAGAAATTAGCTAAATTGTAAAGTGGTTATACGCATACTCATTGCACTGACTTTGTTCACAGTTGTGACTATCCAATGGAACATCAGAAAACCTAAATTGCAATTATCTTTTGATCAAAAGGGAAATTCGAAAAACAAAACCGGTCTCACGCTTTTATTGGTAATTCGAATACAACAAGGTATGACATAGCCACTAGGTAAGTTTTGTGGATTTTGACAATGTTTCTAGATCCCTTGAATGGCAAATGATATTAGTTTTTGCAAAATATCAGCATTGGGAAGTTTATCGAAAATACATATTTGGGCAAATATTTCACCGCCACTTCACCCTTCTCCTCCTGGTTGAGTGAGTAAAGCCTAACGCACAAACAGCCCGCATGCCACGTAACTTTTGCACTCGGCGTACAAGCAGTTGAATTTCAAATGAAGGTGCTAGATTTTGTGTTTGGTTTTATTGCATTTTTTGTAAAATCTTTACATTAACGTTATTATAAGTTAAAGTATTCTTTTAAACACATGACAGGTTATTGTTTGTTTTTTCTCCGTCTTGGTGTTTTTTAGGATATTATATATTTTCCCCAAATACTATTTTAAATATTCATACCGGAGGTAGCAGTCATAAAGCCAATGGCTTTCCTAGCTGCCTCCACATTCTCATGATTATTTTGTTGTATTCTAAATATGTTGTAATTTATGTTTCAATGTAAATTACAACATTTGTATCGTAATTTATATGTTTTCATGATTATTATTATTATTATTTATTCGACCAAAAAGCATAATACAATGTGAGGAGCAGTATGTGGGCCAGGGTTCACAAAAGTAAAGTACATTACTGTTGCCCTAGGGCATGTGAACCCTCACACACTGCTCCAGAAGATGCAGCAATACGGAACATAAATAACAATAAACGTATACGAAGATGGTTAAAAAAAAAATCATATATCAACGTCTAAATATAGCTAAATTATCTTAAAGGGATAGTTGAGTTCTGGTAAGGAGAGTACAGTTTTAGTGAAACTGAATTTTAGTAACCAAAACCTGCATCATTACATTACAAACTAATAGTTATAACTAGAAAGGAACACAAAATTACAAATGACGTAGTAAAGATCATGTTATCATTCAAAAAGAGCCGTTAAGACGTAAGAGGGCGCTCTCTAAACACTCATCGGTTTCAACCATTTTGAATAAAATATTGTGCATGTGATGCTTTGTTGAAATAGTGATTAGATAGAGAAATAACCAACAAATATTTAAATACCTATTTTGTAACTTTTTTTAAAAGAGGAAGCATTTTTTTGAATTTTTAACGGCTGGTTCAAAATTCTCTAATAAACCAGGGGCCCCGGGTTTATTACAAATTGTTATATTTATGGATATTTCAGCCGTTTCTGAACCGATTTTGATCAAATAAAGATGATTTTATTGTTTAAATATTATGCTCTTTCAAATTTTACACTCAGTTTTTCATTACCTCACAAACCAATTAAGTAGTATAGCGCCCTCTCTACCAAAACTCAACTTTCCCTTTAACCACGTAGAATAGAGAATGCACTGATGAAATGATTATATCAATTAATGTGGCTCATATTTATATGGATATACGGAAAATAGTTATACAAAGAAGACATGCACTGTATACATGTTTCGCGGTAATAAAGGCATTGGACATGAGTATTACCGCTCCATCGACTATTTATAATAAGACTCAGACAGTGTAAAATGCTAAGGAACAATTCTAAAGCAAGGCTGCATATTACATAATTGCAACTTAATGAACTTGGTAGCCAAAATGAGCCTATTGAACAGAGAGGATAGACGACTTTAAAATGAATAAATTAATGAATGATTCTAACAATTAATTAATAATGTGGCTCATATTTATATGGTTATAAGGAAATAATTATATTATGTATGAGTTTTACAAAGTAAACATGCTTTGTTCTACATGTTTCGCGGTAATAAAGGCATTCGGCATTAGTATTACCGGTCCCTCGACTATTTATGATGAGACCCAGACCGTGTAAAATGGCAAGGAACAATACTAAAGCGAAGTTGCATATTAAATAATTGCAACTTAATGACCTTGGTAGTCAAATGAGCCTATTGAACAGAGAGGATAGATGACTTTAAAAGAAAAAGGAATGTAGGGAAAGGTGTAAGAATGGCAGCATCTTTGACACTAGATGGCAGACTGTCCCACATTGTCTCTAGGCAAACGACGTGATGGCGAACAAAAAAGAGATTGTGTTTTAGAAGTTAGATGCTGAAACGTCAAACTGTCAGGGTGTCGAGGATTCACAATAATGTTTCCAGAGAGCATTGAACAATTATATACACCAGAGAGACATTTGAAAGAAAAGGAACAAAGGAGATAATTTCTCCTTGATGACAATGAAAACCAATTGAGAGCTTTAAGTCTATCAGCATAGGCCATCTCACCCCTCATCTGTTTAAGTGCTATGCGCGTAGCTGTCCGTTGAACGCGCTCAACCTGTTGGATTTGTGCCAATGTTGTGGGGTGCCATGCAGGTACGCCATACTCGAGTATGGGTAGCACCAAGGACTTGTATAAGGAGAAGATGGCATTAGTGGAGGCACCTCGGGCTACAACCCTGATAAATCCTAGAAGTCTATTAGCCCGAGCAGTAATTGTAGAGATGTGGGTATTCCACGACAAATCCGAACTAATCGTTACTCCTAAATATCGAAATGATGAAGGGGTAGATGTAAGCACTACTTCGCCAAGTTTGTATGTAGGACGTAAAAAAGCACGTTTTCTAGTAACGTGGATGACTTTTGTTTTAGAAGGATGAATGAAATAAAGAACAATTTCAATTTCAATTTGTAATACAAGTGTTAATTTCGATATGTTGTGTGAGGGGCACTTTTCAATACTGTTATTTAGCTTTAAAATCAAATAATGTGGAATCTTGAAATAAAAATGAAGGAATGTTATGTAGATGGCATTGTGCACAACTTACTTGTCAGACAATTCGGTCCTTTGAAGTTGTTTGGGCAGATACATCGCCCCGTTTTATCATCACAAACTCCTCCGTTGTAGCAATTGTCACATATTCCATGGCAGTCTGGATGCCCCCATTTACCAGGCGCACACTCTGCATAATAATGCGATTATACAATGATACATGAATGTCAGTTGATAATGGCTCTAGTAAATTCAGGTTGATACAATCATAGGCTAGGAGGCCTCCCCCCCCCCCCCCCCCCCCGCCCTGGAGTTTTCAAACGGCTATGTTTGGGCAAAACGCACCTGAAATTCGGGCAAATCATGATATATTCGTGCAAAATCACGTCATATTTGGGCAAAATCATGTTACATTCGGGTAAAACCGTCTCATATGTGGATTGAACCAACAATTAAGAGGAGATGAGTTTTCTTTTTTTTAATTTATTCTTTTGCTTGTCAGGTGAACATTCGGGAAAAGGCCTTAGCCCCCTGAGGAGAACGTGCCCCTACGCCCATGGATACAATCACGTATAGTCCATGAGCCAAGTCCAGAAAGAGCCTAATTTTAGGAGTTTGCTGCACCCACGGACGGGCATGGAAAATTTGGTATCAGAGGAAAGGACATGAACCCAGCTACCGAGAAACGTGTGTTACCAATGTTAAAGTCATGCCTGTAAAGTGTCTAACTCTACGAAAATTACTTCCTCGTTTCTCTTCTACCGTGTTGTTTAGCTTATGGTAAAAGAAGAATAAAATACGGTTTGATTTTTTCAAATGTCCCTTTAGTATGAAGATAATTATCATTGAAATCTTTTATTTGAAAAACGTTGATCAACGCTTTTGAAAAAAAGTACAATTGTCCTAGCTTAACACGTCCGGATGCAGCACGCGTGGGAAACATTCCGGAGATTGAACTTTGAGCCGAGCGAGCACAAATTCCATGAATTCTGTACTACGTCTGTAAACATACACGGGTGCGAATATCTCAAACGGATGAGTATTACTGCGACAAAGGTATGGCAGACCATCAGTATTCGGTGATAAAATATGAACTCAATATTCGTTTGTTTCACTAGGTAAACAGTGTTCGTTTTCTTTCAAACTTTCACAAATCTTTCAATTGTATTTTACAATGATATTGATATAGGATTGAAGTCTCAAATGTCATTTTGTGCAATATCTGACACTTTACAGGTATCACTTTAACCGAGTACTCAAAGTAATACAGGCCTACAGAGCAGAACATTTCTAAGGAAGGGTATAACAAAACTGCTCAAATAGGTCATATAAGTGGTTGCTATGTAAAAGTCGTTGCTAGGCAACACAATTGCCTCCATAGATAATCATATATATTTCATTTGCTTTGCACCATCAATGTTACTAATATATGCCTTGTCTGTTTGTATTTTCAAAACTTAACATACATTTTTGTAAACCTTTACAAGTTATATTGTCTTAATCAAATGGATTTACTCTAATTGTACAGCAAAATGCCATTTTCATGAAAATTGTGGTTTGATTAACCAACACCTATATCATAGAATATTGTTGGAATGCTTATTTTGCTTGAATTGTATTACCTTATAAACAATATCGAGTCCACCAAAATAAATTAATGGTTCAGAGATTTGTTTATTCAGTTTTGAAAAGAAAATCACTTTAAAAAAGAAACAGCAAGTATTTATGCAGGGTTAAAGTGGTTGCTAGGTAAAATTATGTTGCTAGGCAACACAATTTGATGAATATTTACCAAAAAATTTTTTTTTCATTTTATTAATAGTGTTTTAATCATTGGAAACATACATTTATTTTACAAATTATTAAATAATTTGTAAGTAACTAATTTTTCTAAATTCCAGTTGTATTTCATGTGAAAAGGGCATGTATCATATAATTGGCGTTGCCATGGTTACGAGCAACTATTTTGATGTGGGGTCAGCATTTCTTGGTAGCTGGGTTCTGATACCAAATTTCGAAATTCATTTTTTCTGGCCTCGGCTCAATCATGGACTAGTAGTTTAAATCGAATGAAGCTGCCTATTTAGACAAAATATAGAATATCAACCACATTGATAAAGGTTTAGTCGTAGTCTATAGTCGACTAGTATTGTAAAACTTATTCATATACCAGTTGACTTGAGAAGGCTTAACTGGCTATTATACTCAACAACCGTATTATTGCAATGGTCCGCAAATCAGTGCTGTAGGACTCGAGTCCGGACTCGGTCGGACTCGAGACCGGTCTCGAGTCCGTATTTCTCGGGACTCGGACTCGGACTCGGACTCGAGCCAAAAAGACTCGGTCTCGGACTCGGACTCGACCAATGGTGACTCGTGACTCGGGCGAAAATCGGGCCGAGACCGGCAACGAGACCGGCATTTTTTCCGTTTTCCCACGTTTATTTATAGTTCATAAAATTACCCCAGCGCAAGCAAAAACAAACCCGTTGTTCTGGCGTACATTGCTCGCTTGAGTGTGGCATTCTGGAAAATGATCGTAACAACGCCTCAACAAGTTATTATATGCCTAAATAGACGTTGAGATTAGTCGTTTTATGTTTTGGAACACGTAAGACACGGTCAAGTATTACGGCCAGAACGTGAATTAATTTACGAAAGCCTGAAGCGACTATTGCGCTAGCTATACCAGCGCGCGAATAACGACCAAAAACAATCGACATACTGCGTTGCATTGCGAATTGCATCTTCAATCAACCAGTCATTCAACAATCATGTCTTCAGTTTCTCGTGTATTACTGTTTTGGTATACGGACCATAGAGAGTTTGTTGATCGTTCAACAAAGAAAAAACATCAAGCATATACCCCAGAGATATTTTGGGCAAGTCTCTAATGGGTTAATGATACATAGTTGTCAAATTCCCATTTTTAATTGCAACACAAATGTTCAATATTTGTTAATTAATATTTGTTAAAATGTATCATGCCTTTACTCTTTATCAGTATTCATTAATACACTATACATACTCCAGTACTGACATACTCTGATTGTAATAACTTGTGGTAATTCCATGAAAATATCTAAAATGGGCCAAATTTCAAAATCATTCATGTTAGGCTTTTAGCCTCTTTAGTCCAGTAGTTATCAAATGTTCATAACTGACAGTTTATGGCACAAAATGTGAATGTTCAGCTATTTGATATTTTTTGCTAAAAATTGGGATCTTTAAATGATTAGAAAATTACTGAAATTTATGCTTAACTTTAACAATGATTATTGTTCAGCAACTTGACTGTTTGCAAATAAAGTTATATCCCATTAATCCATTTGACAGTGAACCTTAGGAAAAGATATGCAGCAGTTCCTTATCCACTGTATTTTTTGGAAGTTAAAGGGTGACAAAGATCAAATAAATACTTTTCCCGTCTGTCACATTTTGTATTAACTTTTTTATTTATTTTTGATTTGTATTGAATTTGTCTCATACTCTGTAATAATAACCTTTGACATTGCCCAAAATCATTTCTGCAGATAACTTTGTCATTTCTTTGATGGTGTCTTAATATGAAGGTAACTGTTGTAGTAAGAAGAGAAACTTAAAATATATAAATTCTCTGACAAATGGAAGTTTACAATGAACCAGACAAATATTTATGTTATAAAGAGTTCACTGTAAGGCATTTATCATTATGAAACTGATGTGTCATAAAAAGAATTGCAATTTAAGATTGTTCCCGTTGGGACTCGGACTCGGACTCGGACTCGGATGTCCGGGACTCGGGACTCGGATGTACGGGACTCGGTCTCGGACTCGGACTCGGACTGGACTCCAGGGACTCGGACTCGGACTCGGACTTGGATAGGGTGGACTCGACTACAGCTGCACTGTACTGCCGCAAATTAATACATGAATTGATACTAAACACAACAAAAAAAGTAACTCCCCCCCCCTAAGCAAAATGGCGTAACTTTTTAACAAATTGGGTTTGAGCAACATAACTTGGCATGAATGTTTCTAAAATGATTGGCTAACGTCTCTGTGAAAATGAATTTAATCCGTCATGCCATGCATGAGTGAGCACACATTAAAGGACAAATGTCACTTTTCAAAAGTCACAAGAGTCAAAAAGTGAAAATTCTGCCTTTGATGTGTGGTCACTCATCCATGACTCGACGGACCAATTTCATTTTCACACATAAGTTAGTCAATACATGTAGGAACAATCCTGCTGAGTTATTTTGCTCAAAACCTTTTCGTTAACAAGTTATGTTATTTGATTATGGGGGACTTATTTTTGTGTTGAGTTTAATTGATCAGTATTGTTGGAATAAACTCAACAAAAAAGTAAGTCTCCTCCTGATTAGAATGACATAACTTTTTAACAAAAATGTTTTGAGCAGAATAACTCGGCAGGATTGTTCCTACACTTATTGACTAACTTCTGTGTGAAAATAAAATTGGTCCTTCGAGTCATGCATGAGTGAGCACACATCAAAGGAAAGATTGGCACTTTGTGTGCTCACTCATGCGTGACTCAATTGACCAACTTCATTTTCACTCAGAAGTTAGTCACAAAGTATAGGAACAATCCTGCCGAGTTATTTTGCTCAAAACATTTTTGTCAAAAAGTAACGCCATTTTGATTAAGGGGACTTACTTTTTTGTTGTGTGTATTACAAAAGCGTGCATGATTCATAAACACAACAAAAAAGTGAGTCCCCTAATCAAAATGGCGTCACTTTTTGACAAACTTGTTTTGAGCATAATAACTCGGCAGGATTGTTCCTATACTTTGTGACTAACTTCGAAGTGAAAATGAAGTTTGTCAATTGAGTCACGCATGAGTGAGCACACAAATTGCCAATCTTTCCTTTGATGTGTGCTCACTCATGCATGACTCGATGGACCAATTTCATTTTCACACAGAAGTTAGTCAATAAGTATAGAAACAATTCTGCCGAGTTATTTTGCTCAAAACATTTTTGTTAAAAAGTTATGTTATTCTAATCAGGAGGAGACTTACTTTTTTGTTGAGTTTATTCCAACGATACTGATCAATTAAACCCAACACAAAAATAAGTCCCCCTTAATCAAATAACATAACTTTTTAACGAAAAGGTTTTGAGCAAAATAACTCGGCAGGATTGTTCCTACATTTATTGACTAACTTATGTGTGAAAATGAAATTGGTCCGTTGAGTCATGGATGAGTGACCACACATCAAAGGCAGAATTTTCACTTTTTGGCCTTGTGACTTTTGAAAAGTGACATTTTTCCTTGAATGCGTGCTCACTCATGCATGGCATGGCGGATCAAATTCATTTTCACAGAGACGTTAGCCAACCATTTTAGAAACATTCCTGCCAAGATATGTTGCTCAAACCCAATTTGTTAAAAAGTTACGCCATTTTGCTTAGGGGGGAGTTACTTTTTTTGTTGTGTTTATATATCACAAAAACGTTTACTACACATGCTACTGTCTATTTTGATTTTACATTATTTAAATCTTGACATAACGACGCACTCTATGATAATTTATACCTCTGACAATGAGCCTGTACAATCCGCCTCGACCCGTTGATCTTTCTTGATTATAGTGGATTTCGTAGATTCCTCCATCAGAGCTTTGGATTGGGTCAGGGAACGTGAATTGTAGAGAGCCTTGAGCTGAAGCAATGAAATCACTTCCATCTTTCCTCCATCTGATGTCACTATCAGGATGTGTAGGAGGATCGTCCTTCAACATGCTAATGACCACTCCTGTGTCACCAACATTAACAGTCCTGGTGAAGACGCTATCACTGGGAATAAATTTAGCTGTGGAATATGAAAACATAATTATCAAAAGGGAAATACATTGTAAAAATATTCAAAATATAAAGGGAGAATAAAGGCCTATCAAAACCTTTCGCCCAGAGATAAGGATGTCATTGATAACGATGTGATTGGCAAATCACGTTCATATAAGATATTGAAAAATAAATATTGAAAAATAACAATTATGTATGGTGGCAATCAAAGTAGAACTCAATCTAAATCACTCGATTATGTAACAGCCAGAACTAATAGGCTGCATGGTTACAGGGATAGTACACTGTTGGTATAAAGGGCGCTTCAAGAAATAGTTTTGTTGTGAGGTAATGTAAAACTGAGTTTAAAAATTGAAACGGCACACAAATTTAATGACAGAATCGACATTTATGATCGCAATCGGTTCAGAAACAGCTGAAATATCCGTACGTATGTAAATCGGATTGGAATAAATGAGGGGACCAACATTGATTCAATAATTCAACACAAACAAAATTATACACATTTTTGAAAATCTACCAACATGGTTTTAAAATCGGTTTTGATGATACATGTATATACTTATTTTCACCAAACATCACATTCTCATATCGAGACCATGAATACACATTGAATATGATTGATAATAAATATCACTGATGATGAATAATGAATACTAATGTAAGTTGTTATAAAAGAAAATACCGATTAAAATAGATTGTCACTTTCCATGGCTTGTACCTAAGGAGCTATCGATACAATATTACACTATTACACTGTAGTATAGGTTTTCCCGCTCAATTTCGCGATTGTGTCAATCGAATTGATAACGAATTCGCGCGATTTGCGATCGCCGTACCAAAGCATTATTCGAATTCGTTAATAGGCATTCAAAATCACGCCCGGAGCAAACGAATTCGCACAAAGCGCATACCATTTCGTCAATGGTCGTTCAAATTAACACGTAGTATACGTAGACGTCTCTTCGGTCAATCGAATTCGTGAAAGGGCAGCCAATTTTCAAATTACTGCTTTCGATTTAAGAAATGTAAAGATAGATCAGCAATAAATTGGCTAAAAGCAGTGGCGTTTGTATTCAGGTAAACTTAATTCATATTCAGACAAAGCATGTTATATTTGGGAAAAATCAAGTCATAAATTATTCGTGAAATTTATAAAAGGAATATAATTTTGATAAAGGTAAATTTTGCTTGTAAGGTGAAAATGAGAAAAATGGAATTCGGGGAAAAGGACCCTGGCCATCTGGAAATATATAAAATAAAATGCTTATAAGCTTCATGTATAGCTTTGTTTTCTATAAAGATTCCCCTTTGGCTTATGATGTATTGTTTGTCAACTTATTAGGGGTGGGGAGGGGTGATTGTGCCTCCTATATAGCTCCGTGCTAAAGCGTATATCAATGTTCATTAAAGCTAAATGGGGATGTAGATGACATTACAATTATAAAATCTTGATGATAACAAAATACATGTAAATACATCATTTTGTAAAAATGTTCAAACGTAACAAACCGCACAATGTCCTTTCCAGGGCAAAAGTGAAACATTATTGTTCCCAGTTTCGTGTGTCATATCATAATTGTATATATATTCAGACAATTAAAACAGGACGAAGACTTGTATGTATATTTACGGACGACTGAGAAATGCATACATATGTCTCCCATGAAAGTCCAAGGCCCCGAAAGTACCCCCCCCCCCCCCTCCCCTACATATACACAAATGTACATACATGTACATAGCATCCGCGTTATCTAAAACGAATGACGAAATTTTACAATTGTTTGCCCCGAAATGAAATCGAATGCTCCAAACGTGCTCATCAGGCATGACCGGCCATGCCGCGTTAAATTGTATGAACGAAGTTTACATTTGGCTGCACATTCGCGAAATCGATTGCCCATAAATGAACTTCTGTGTCTATTCGCGAAATCGTATGCGTATGCATGAATTCGCTTGCACTTATTCGGAATTAGAAAAACCGATACCAACGAAACTGCGGCAACGCGCGAATTCGAATGCCCCTAAATGAATTCGATTAAGAAAAGTGCAAAATTGAGCGGGAAAACCTATAATAATTGGATCCTGGATTGGGAAATCAATATGATTATGTTAACTGTTACATGTAACGACGTTGCGATGTATTTTTCCCCTGGCATTTTAAAATACTATTCTTGGATTATATTGATCTAGCATACGGTAGCTAAGTTTTTTGTACAGTCTTTGCACTATTACACAATACGACTTTTCGTTTTGTTAAACAAACACAAATATACGCGAAGTCGATGGACGTATGTTATTCTTCGTAAAACTATTCCACAATTATGCTGTTAAATGTAAGTAATGTATGTAGTTTATAAAAATAGTTTTGTTCCGCACGCTGCACGACCACATGTTCCACAAACATGACACAGAGAACACAGTTTAAAGCTGAATAAATTTGGAACATGCTAAGGCTGGACTTACTGAAGAATGTCGGTTATTATCCCTAGCTAAAATGGTACGTATTTATTAAATTAGATACGTCTAATCGAACCTTAATACTCAAATTTATCCCTTCAAATAAGCTATTCATAGCAGTCGATAGGGAAAAAAGAGTGCATGATACAAGTCATTGGGACATAACTCTGGCAACGTGGCATCGACCAATGGACGCATAATATAATCGAAATTCTTTCTTTTCTCTCACTTTTGGCACCATCCCTATGACTCTGAAGTCTGTTCGGACGTTCATGAAAATGCACCGGACAGCAGGCCTGGGCGTAGGAGCACATTTCGCTGGGGTTGGTGGCGTTTTTTTTTTGGTTTGGGCGGGGGGGGGGGGGGGGCGGTGGGGATTTCTCTTTCATTTAACATAAATTTTCTGATTGAAATGTTCGGTTTTTTAAATTCTCTACTAGGATGGTATCATGTGTTCTGAGTATATTATCTGGTGTCCCGGATATTTGCTATAAATTATGTTCATCACTCTTCTATATAATTCATCGATCTAACGTGACATTTGCTAACAATACTCATTGGATATAGTATATCACAAACACAAACATTGTATCAACCATTCGTCACTTATTGCACATGTCAACAACGTTACTAGATCCCTGTAATAGCCATACCTGATTGCCCAACTAGTGTATTACCGTAAACCGTTTGTGATTGAAACACATTGTTTTCTTATTATTTCCAGTCAACACCAAGTTAACGCTGACACGAAGTCTAGGACGATAATCATCATGGCAACGGCCGCAGGAATATCTCCTACCGAGTGAGTCATACTGTTTAATCTAACATACCTCTCCTACCTCTGCATAGACTATAGACACTCATAATGGCTAAACATCAACCTGACAGAGATGGATGGTTTCCAACGTGGTCCAGCGTGGGCAAATTATTCATGGTGTTATTTTGTTTGTATTCCCACACGAAAGAGCTCCAGGGGGAGCAGGAATTGCCCAAGGAGAGTGGGGGAGGGGGCGTGCCTACAAACCCCATTACCCTTTTAGCTATAATGCACACAAGAAGAACATTTGCGTATTCAGTTATCAAAATATTATATGGAGAGTAATGTTGGATTGAACATCGTGCAAACATTGACTAAAATCATGTATTAATTATGCCTACCACGCGGTACCGCGAAATGCAGGATTTGTTTGTGTTGTATAGTATAGCGGTCTATCATTTACTTTATTACCATACACGGAATACGCCAATACTAGCATTATATTAGAGCCATGATGTAAATGTGTTTAATTACAAAAGCTTATAATGGATATATAATTTTACCTGTTATATTCATTTCGATATTACAATAATATAGCATTTAAAGAGCGCCATGTTTCTAGGTACCCAATTCCGCTTGACATTGTTCAGAGGCACGTTGTTACCCGCGATCAGTGGGAGACAGTTACAATCCACGTAATTATCTTGCATACCAATGGAACCCCCACGGGAGCATAATAGCTCAATTTCCTGTAATATACAGGGTGGCCCAAACAACCGGAACGGGGCACTTCCCAAAATAAAGTAACACATGTATTATGTCCATCTGATGTTTTTTCAAATGAACGACGATACCAATAACAGTGTTTAGGGCGATGTGAGTGACACCATAATTATCAGGTTCTCTTTTTTTCAATTTGTATCAGCCAGCGCTTGATAAATCGCACGTAGTGCTTTCATAGCGTTGCGCATGGCGCACCATTGTTAATGTGCACTCAGCCGTGTGCCGAGAGAATGGGCATGGTCGCTCAATTGTATCACGGGCAGTGAGTGCAATTTAACTGGCATTGACTAGGTAGAAATTGACATAAATTGGCAACTGGCATGGTCTTACTCACATCCTAAAACATAAACTACACGACCAAAATGACTGTTCCAAGGATATGGGAGTACTCATACTTCCATGACTGTTCTTGGTATCGTGTAACATCGGTAAATACACCCTATCCGATGGACTTAAACAGTTTGGTACTTTATTTTGTGAAGTGCCCCGTTCCATTTTTTGGGGCCTCCCTATATGAGTCGCTACAGGCTAATTTTAAACCCGACCAAATACATAATATCCTCTCTAATAAGGAGTTAATTTTATTTACTCGTTGTTAGAGAGGATCAGTGTGGATTAAATGCCTTGATGAAGGACTTATAATGCGGGGTCTTGATTGCATACGAACTTGGCTCTTGGCAATTTATGGCCGACATGCAAACACAAAATGTATTGTGACATCGTATCGGTAGGTCTGATTTTCGCAAATCTGGTTTTAAAAGATGCGCACAATTTAAAGGTAACGACCACTTTTGGAAACGCCCCCCTCTCAAAAATATTAAATGGAAGCTTTTATTACCAATAATTTGAAAGAATATAATTATACTAATATAGGATTATCCAAATTTGGCCAAGAAACCGCCTACTAATTCATATATTTGCGAAATTATATATTTATTTCAATGAGATAGATATCGCCAACGAGGAATCGCCCGTACGCTACGTGTATTACGACCACGCGGTTGTCCACGTGGCGGTTCGCTCATGCTTCCGATATTTCTGTATTTAACGATGCTTAGGTTCGGATTTTACCACACAATCCCTATTTCAATACATTTTCAACAATACTGATACATTTAGATGTATTCGGCTACTTTTCCGAAACTGATCTTGGGCTTTAAAATGCACAAGTCACGGAGGGGCGTAGCGCCATTTTCACGCGCTGCAGAGCAATTTGAACAATTGCAGAAGAAGAGTGTAAAATACAGTGTCAAATGTTGAAGAGAATACACTTTGACAATATAAACTTTATTTTCAGAATCGGTTCAGAAAAAGCTGTAATCGCAAACAAATATATCCGCTCGGAAAATTTGTAGTAACAACAATGAGATATTTATGAATTTGTATGTAATAAAGGCAAAATGGCGAGTTGCTTGTAAATGGCGGAACATTTGAAAACGATCGCATATCTCACGTGTTTCCTGTCTCATTTTGATTTTTGTCATCAAGTATGCCTCTTATTCTACTTATTTCGAGAGCCAATGAAGAAATCAGTCCCGGAATGATCCTTTATATGCTTGAAACAGGATTGTACATCAATGGCTATACATTGTTTGCTGCCATGGCGTCATACCTGGCGAAGCTGATCTAAGCTGTTAGTTTGCCCTCGCTTGTTTATAATGGTTATGTATTCGATAATCACAAGACCACTGCATCTACAGAGCGCCTATCAGACGAGCTCATCCTGAACCTAGCCAGACAAGTACCACATGGCAAGCTTCATATTCTAGGCGTTGCACTCGGATTTACCTACACGGAGGTCAACAACGCGTTGGACAAACACCTGAAGGACACCACCAAGGCAGCGACGGAGGGTCTCATGGCGTGGAAGACGAAGCATGGCACTGGACCTGAACAAGCACGGGAACTTCGGAGTATCTTGTCCAGAACGGGATTGGATAATCTGACTATGAGCTTTGCTACCATTTCTCTTCAAGGTATTATAAATATTATGTACATTTGCAGAATGCCTTAGCCATCTTCGATGACTAGGTGCGAGGGTTATACAACGTTACAGAATGCATGGTCGCACCCATCTTATGTGTGTATATCCATCAATGTAATGCCTTTTCGAGTCCAATATCATTTGTCGTATAAAATACTAATCTCGTGATCTCTAAACAAAGTCAACAACTGCACACCTAAAACTAGACTAGGATCTAAATAGCATAATTCATATTCAACTAATATGGATCTATTATGGCTCCGATCTGTGATAGTGTGGTTAATAGAATAATCTTGTCAAGTAATTTAAAATCCAGTCTTATTATTGGAATGCATTCATCATTTTCAATCTACTATAGCAGTTTGATGTTTTTTGTGGGTGTGTTAAATGTTAAGAGAATTATATTACACAACACATACAAAACTGTCATATAAATCGTTCAAACTAAACGTACACTTTCAAGCTTTAACAATTGCTCGTTTATTCAAAGAAAATACAGTGTATGCAACATGTCTGGACAAATTCAACAGTATTGTACCCTGGCCATTGCTGGCATATGAGAGAGGCATATCTTGCTGATCTAGAATCCCTCCACACCTCTGGGAAGCAAGAAATAACACATAAGACCAAACAACACATTGACAGGGGCCCTTTGCAAAAAGCTTCGCTATCGATTGTTTATTTTCAATTAATTTAAATTCATTGCAACCCTTTCTGTAAGGAGGCAACACAAATACGTATCAACTGCAACAAATACAATATTGTTTTGCAGATTCTGTATGATTAACAAGGCATTTCGACTTTTTAATTTGTGTGTCAGGAATCAAGTCTGAAGGAACCAAAATAGGACTCGACATTGAGACCTGCAGGAAAGTTCTCGTCGACCAGTACAAGAATAAGAAAATCCAGCTAAAGCCATGGGACAAGCGTGCTGCCACTACCTTTGCAGACCAGCACACTACAATAACTCTGCACACAATGGACATAGGGTCGCGAAGTATCGATGAACCAAAGAAAGTACACATACAAAACTCGATAAACGGCATCTTTAAAACAAAGGTCAACGGTGAGCTGCCATGCCGTATACTCCTCGTTGGTCCGGCTGGTCACGGTAAAACCACAACAGTTGACAAACTATCATACGATTGGGCTACTGGGGCGCCGGACTCTCCGCTCCGTGGCGTAACTCTGCTGTTTGCATTGAAATGTAGACACATGGACAGGAACACGTCACTTGGACAAGCTATCAAAACACAACTCCTGCGATCTCTTCCGAAGCGTACCACTGTCACACAAGATGATATTGAGCACCTGATAGAGGAGAATCAAGACACGTGTCTTGTTCTTGTCGACGGATATGACGAGTTTAATGGTAGTATCTTGATTGATAATTCGAGCCTAGTTCAGCTGATCCGGGGTGATAGTTTAGCAGAGTGTCGAGTCCTCGTTACAAGTCGTCCCAATAGGAAGGAAGACTTCCATCATACCGATATTCCCAAGAGCTTCGCCGTGATGGAGATGGAAGGGTTTTCCCCGGAAGACTCAGACAACTACATCAAACGTTTCTTTCATCCCGATCAGTCCAAGGCAGACGAATTAAAAGAGCATATTACACATTGTAGCATGGCATTCATGACTAAGGTTCCTTTCTTTTGCATGGTCATATGCACTTTGTGGCAAACTGGTTTACTTAAGGGGACCCTTACACTAACAACCGTTATGACGGGTTTGATCAAATACCTTTGTCACCATACTCTAGCTAAAAAAGCTCCTTCTGACCGAGTAGATACAAACAGTTTTGAAGCAGACTGTGCGAACTCTCTGCATGCACTAGGGAAAGTTGCACTGAGATGCATGGTCAATTACTCTGACTCTGACTCTGACTCTGACTCTGACTCTCAAAATATCCTTTTTGGCACAAATGAATTTGAAGAATGTCAAACAGAAATGCAATTCGCGATTGATTTGGGAATTTTGATTAAAAATCCATGCATAAATGAGTCAGTCGAAACGTTAGATTTATCACAATCTTCGATTGAATTCATGCACAAATTATTGCAAGAATATTGTGCGGGGATTTATTTCGGTAAATTAGCTCAGGAAAATCAAGTACTTCGCTCAATTAGAAGTACAGATCAGGTTCTGCAGGTTGAAAACGTACTGCGATTTGCTGTCGGCTCTTCAGGTCATGCTGTAGTTCCTATTATGCAACACATTCTGTCGCTGCACTGGCCACATGACGTAACCAGGTATGATGTTTGGGAGGACCACCGTCTTCTTCTCGACTTCTTGAGCGAATTACCTTCTGCCAACCAAGAACATGCCCCTGACGTGGGAAAATTGGCCGGGATAATACATTCATATTTCACCAATACCGGCCTTCGAGTTACAAAAGCCCATTCCAACACAATAAGAGGACTGGAAAGATTACCAGAGATCATAAAGCAAGAAGTGAGAATAGGACTATACTAGTATCTAAATCGTGAGAAAGAAAGATAACAAGTAGTGGGATATTAAAATAGATTGAGATGATAATCATAATAATGCAATCATAATATGTTAAGAATATGTGACCTTACACCACAAAACGACCGTTATGTCGCCGTGGTAGTTTGTCTGTTATTAGCTGATATAGCCCAATTTTGTTTAAAATATGAAATTCAGGATTTTGGTATTTCCTGAACGAGGGTATCATAATCTAGCTTTTGTGAAATTTTGAGCGTCAGAAATCATGTTTAAATATGATTTTTAATCAAATAAATATGATCAGATTACAGTGCTTGAATGGACGCCGATCTTTGAAACGGCCCGTTTTCTCCCTAACTTTAAAACTGATTCAGCCATGTTCCAAATCTTGGCTGCTCATTTTGAGAGGGTTCGCCTAGGCCAAATATGACAAATTATATAGCATTTTAAAGGTATTGACTTCTACTTTACTGTCATGTACAAATTAGCACAATCATTTTTCCCGACTTATTGGTCGTTTTGTGGTGTGAGGTCACATATAAACCATTATTGATGTGGGCCACATGGGAGTCAATGCAGGACACCCCCCCCCCTCCTCCACACAAAGAAACAACAACAAGAAGCAAACAAACAAAACACAAATACAAGAAAATATACTTTTAAAAATGAAGTTAATTATGCCCCAAGACGTTTGTTGTAATACCTATACATAAGTTATGATTGAATCCATAGCTATCACGAAATAGAATTGCTGGTATTCATACAAACACACACAATCCCGATAACAATGACACCCCCAACCCCACCCCCCCCCCCCCCCCCCCCCCCCCCCCCATCCACGCACTTTTCGGAATCTGTTGACGCCCTTCATCGGTCACTTTGTTGATGTCGGGTAGATGGATGATGTGGAATGGGGTCATTGCATGAACAATATTTTAAAATATATATTATTAAAGTATGTTTTATTTGATCAAACAAAAGTCAAACCTTGTTTATTTGTCGTATGTGAATCAAATAAGCAAGTGCAAAATACCGTTTGGTTTAGAGGGCGTTTCAGTAAAATTTTTCCTGAGGTCACGAAAACCAGAAGTACATTTTCATGAAGCACATAATTATAAATACATAATAAATGATTGAAATCGGTTTGGAAATTTTTATAATACATTTAATGTTTTCATGCTTATACACAATTGCATTAATATTAACTATTTATCGTTAATTTTGAATCAGTTTGTATTAGTTATACCATTATTGTTTTCCTCCTTTTATTTCTATTTAGATACAGAAAATCGAAATCTATGACACCGATCTAGACGAACCCATGTCCGTGAAGTTGTGGTCATGCCTTCAACATTTCACCTCACTCAACAGTCTTGCCATCATCGAGTCATCCCTCCCTCTCCCTGCCAGCCCGCCTCCCCTCCCGCCCGTCCGGGAACTGAATGCCTCGCGTAACACATCAGATAGCTACAACGGCCTGATCGAGTCGCTGTCTGGTTTGAACACGCTCACTGTCTGGCCCCGTGACGCAGAGCGCGACATCGACCAGATAGCGGCCGTTCTCACACGGGGCGGAGGAGGGGAGATGACGCACATCGAGCTGAATTTTTTCCGCGCAGATCAACAGACAATATCAGCCGCGTGCATGTCAAGGCTGAGTGAGACGGTGCGAGCCAGGACCACCAGACTGCATGAGATAACTCTGAAGTGGCTGAGCATCGATGATGAGAGCCTCGTCAGCTTGGTGGAGGTGTGCAGGTCTATCATCACTATGCGGAAAATAGAGTGAGTGTTCACGGTCTGTGATGTTTTGTATTGCCAATACTGATAATGACGGCCTTGTTTATATTAAAATTATGTTTATAATGTTTGTGTTTTTCTTATGATATTTTGCGAAATTTTTATTTTCGTGAAATTGTATTTTCCATGTGTTTTAGACTGCAAAACTAGATAATGAAAGTCAACGTATAATAAAGAGATACAAAAATATTCCCGGGTTTAAAAGGGTGCACAGTTTGTATGTATAGTTACATTATATGTTTACTTATTAGGTGTACTTTGCAAAAATGTGTTCTCGTGCAATAATTATACCAAGTTATGTCGTATCCATATTAAAAATAATTTCCTTTTAAGCTGACAAATACATTATATAGTAATACCAAGCTTGAATTATAGCGAAAAAAAAACAAAAACGGATAAATAGCATTTTCTAGTATTCAATAATACACTTGACTATAGTTTCATAGGTTGGATATCATACGCCGTACAAAACCGAATGTATCGACGTAAGAAATCATTGTGTGTGTGTTAACACTGTACACGATGCAAATGGCAAATAACGTACAAATCGTACCACCATCGGTAAATGTACCATCAATGGAATGCAAGCAATGTGTCTTGAACATGTGAACTTGACATATTTCTTACTCATATGGTGTCCAACGAATTGCACACATTCATAAGCACACTTTGAATCAGCTGTTTTAAATTGAATGATATTTACTTACCAAAACAACTAACCGTGTTAACACTATTTATGATGGATACATTTCAACTTATAATTATTGATAATGCTTGTATGTGCCTGTGTTTAGATTCGTTTCACGATTTGTTTGTCTTGCTGTGTTGAATGAGATTTGTCAATATTACTGTACTAACCCGTTGAGGACTGGTCCCGAAAATATTTGATTTATTTGATGCAGGGCCCTAAGACAGCAATGCACTCACAGGATAAGCCTGTTTGAATAAAGATAAAACCACAAATAAAATAGACATGTGTTAGTATAGGATTATGCTCTGTATCGTTGTGTACAGGTTCATCAGTGGCGTATACTATACATATTTATACAAATATCAGATATACATTTAATTGATTTGTTCTACTTTCAAGCATAACAAATCGATTGAATTCCAGGCACTAAACCAACTGCTTATTTATTGTTTATAGCGTCATTCGTATTACAACCACACAGTCTAATAGGGATATTACATTACATAAACAAATACCATGACTGTGTTGCATACATCTGCTTTTAAGAAAACAAATGGGAAAAACATGCGCTTATGCATCCTCTCCTGAGTAACACACACAATTCATCAATAATGAAGTTGCTTTGTAAGTATGCCATGATCTAAATAAATTATACGCAGAGTACATAATTTGTATGAAACATCTGGATTTGTGGCCTACATCATGCTGATGAACTTAGAAACGAAAACATTCCCTTGTGTATCAATTTAGCTATACTTGTAAATATTTGTTTCGATACAATCCTTTAAATAATTCATGATACATGGCAACCCATTTATTTTTGCTAACATTAAAAAATCATTAAGACGCTAATTTAACATGTAAAAGAATGTGCATAGTTTTGTATGATACTCACACAGTGTGCATTGTTTGTTTATGTTACAGCATCTGGTGGTGTGAAGTAGCAGACAACGGCAGACTGCTCACACACCTGAGACACCTCCATCAGCCACGGGGCGCTATACAGGTAGACGTGCGGGTGAGTGTTCATTTAACCCTAATAAGGCCGGGGCGGGGCCATAATGGCCCCCCCCCCCGCGATTTTTTGTATTGCTCAAAAACGCGGTAAGATGACGCGCCGCTGCTTGGTGACTTTTTTTCTTTTGGGTCTTGCGCATATTTTAAAACAAAAATTTTGAAAATCGGACTGACCGTTACGAAGTCACGTGACCTTTTGTCTATGCATGTCAGCCCGAAAATCGCAAAATTTTATGATTTGTGTACAAAACATATGGAAATATCAGTTTTCGTAAAAAGAGGTATATCATTGGTTATTTGGTCTTGTTTACATTTCATATGTTTGTTTTGGGGTTCAAAATAGTTGAATTATAGTTACAAATAAATAAACAACAAAAACAATACAATACATAAGTTAAAAAAACAAGGAAATGTCGCATTATTATTCCAAATGATCTAAAGAATATATGTAGTGAAAACCAATGTTTAATTATGAATAATATATGATTTATGGGTAAAAATATGAATTTATGACCTTATTTGCATAAATTACCATAAATATGCAAATGAATGAATTTTTCAAAAAATTAAAATTACCATTGTATTCTGTACACTTCAGTCATCATGCGTGCAAATTTTCACGGCGATCGGCCGCTCCGCGGCCGAGATCTTAGGGGGGGGGGGCATAATGGCCCCCCGGCCTGTTGAAGACCTCAAATAGCCCGGCCTTTTTAGGGTTAAATGCAAACTGTTATTCAAATACCGTATTCCTCTATAATATGTTTTGTTTTGTTATTACATTTGTCACGTTTGATTATTCCTTATGCAATAAATTGTAACGAGTTGGAAAATGAAAACACGAATATTCTAATGTATTTATTTGTTGTGATCAAAGACATCATTTACCGCAATCATTGACATGCGTCATTTTACGATGTTATTTTATTAACAATTATTTATACAACTTCACACATTGTGTATTGGAACCTGGAGTACAATATCGGAATTCCAATATCTTGCAAAAGCAGGTTAAACAAATGTTGAAATGTAAATTTCGTCATTCATGAACAGAAAAACTAAAACTGATATTGTTCGTTATAATTATATCCTGTTGTACACTTGTTCTTATGAGATTGTCTTATCAGTAAAAATCATGTGCTAGAAGAGCTTACCCTCTGTATTATTTATTTTGTACCATTTGTTCTGAGAAATTTCACAATATACACATGCGGTTCATGTATTGCTGCTCGGTTTGATGCAATACTTCGTATTGCTATAGTATAATTATGTTGGTTTTAGTAAGACATTTATGATGACTATACTTGTGCCAATCATGTGTTACAAAATATGTTTGGTACTATAAGTATTTCTAAGGGTGGATATCATCACATATTTATTACGCTATGTAATGTGTTTGTCATTGATGCTGAACATGTGTCATATAGCCTTCATGATAGTGCGTAACCAGGCACGCGGTCATGTATCTATTGAAAACATACGATATTAAAACAAATCCAATAAAAAAACACATAGTTTGTGCTATCCTTAAAATTGAAATGGTTTTATTGAAAATAATATCATTCGCAGCCACATGGCTGAATTGCAGATACTTTACAAAGACAATACATAATTAAAATAACATAACTTCAAAACAAGGAGCTCCGTTGACAATTAAATATTGAACATAATGAACATACAATTGAACAAGAGGAAATACAGTATAACAAAGATAATGAACATTTAACACAAACATAAAAGGTATAATTGCTAAGATTAAATTGAAATAAAATATTTGTAAGTAGTCCATCATACATTTTAATTATAAGCCTCAAATTTAAACTAACTTGTCAATCATTTTGTTTTACTTATATTAATATCAAATTCTATTCTCATATTTTATATTCTATACTTCTTCAAAATTATTAATCATATAGAATGCAATTTTGGCAATTATAATTTATATAGAAATAAATCTGATACTGTGCAAATCCAATAATTATTCGATCAGTGAGTTATACATGTGTATCATTATTTATCAGAAAGAGTTATTATTCATAAGGAGAGCAATTTGGGAACATTTTTTTTTTGTAAGTATGTAGACTGCTATAATGTAAATCATATAATAACCAAATCTGTGATTAAACTCGAACACATAAAACAAAAAACATATTATAACAACAATGATGCGTAACAAGTTAAAACTATTAATTGTTTCTTTAAACTACAGTATCAGTCGAAATAAACCATCTGTCCCACCGCTGAAATCTGCAGCAACCCCCATTGATGTGAACAAATAAATAGGGATTACCGCATACAAACGTCAGAGGGGGTAGCCTAGCTCGACAAACAGTGTACTACAAAATTGGTTGTTTACACATGTATCAATCTTGTTATCAATTTTAAAAATGAAAATAATGAATGTGATGTAAAAAGAAAAATTAATGTGTGTCTTGGGCGATGGTGATAGCATGAAATTGATGATAATGACGGCGATAATAATGACGTTGATGATGATGGCACTGGTGATGGTGATGTTGAGATTGATGAGGATGATCAGGATGGTGTTGATTGTGACATTGATGAGGATGATGATGGTGAAGATGATGGTTGTGAAAATGATAACTTTGTTGAGGAGAGTTATGATGGTAATGATGACATGGATGATAGAGATGATGTCAATTAACATTAATGATAGTGATCGCACTTATATAAACACAGTAGTGATAATACATATTGCACATGTGAGTTTAATCAAAATACTATAATGTAATCACCAATTTATCGTAATAATAAACACGCGATAATAAGAGAAGACAATAATACTATTAGTTTCCTTCTTCAAAATTGTTGACATTAAACAAGTTCAAGGAAGGTGATAAGAGTAGAGTCAGCCTGCGAGAAATCTTGAGAACAATTAAATTAAATTAATTTATTTAACAAAGATATCATATGTGGAAGTGGGCTATTTTGGTGCCTGGATGTGCGGGAACGGGGTATAATATAGGTTTGTTTTTGTCTAGTTTGATGGGTATGCAGGTTCAGAGGGGGAGAAGGTGGTGCAGTTTACTAGAGGGAATTAGTACGGATTTAGCAAATGACATGCAAAGTTGTTCTCGTCTTTCTTCCAATATTTGTAAGTTTGTAAGCACATCCGTCTTTCTTCTTCGTACGTGGTGTACAGTGTTCCCAGGATAATTCTGAGAGCGCGTTTCTGGATGCGTTCTAGGGCATTTCGCTGTTGCTTCGTGATGCCACCGGACCACACTGGGGCAGCATACTCTAGAACGGGGCGTAGAATGGTGGTGGATATTGTGGTAAGATCTTTAACTGGTAGGTTGAAATGTTTCAGGCGTCTCAGGATGTAGATGCGGGAGTTGGCCTTCTTGATCTTCGCGTTGATGTGGGCATCCCATTTAAGGTCACATTGTATGAAAACGCCCAATAATTTGATCCATTGTTGTTGTTCTAGGAGCTGGTCGTTTAACTGGAGGACGATATGGTTAGGATGAACGCGGGAGAAGCACACTTCCATGAAGACACACTTCCTAGGATTGAGAAGCATGTTATAGTTGGCGTGCCATCGACCGCCCCCCCCCCCCCCCCCCTCCCCATCCACCACTCAGCCCACTCTACGCCACGCACTGTGTACTGTAGTAAAAAGTGGTAATACACAGTGTCGATATGCATGTACTATGCATACACGATGGCAACTGTTATATTTAAATGATAACGAATTGCAGACGCCCGATAAGTAAAGAGTATAGCAATAATTGGTTTTGTTTATGAAGGAGACAGCATTTAGATGACACATCCTGGACTTAGTACAGAGAGCATCCTCCTTTAGCTCACTTATGAGAGTAGTCTATCTTATTTCCTTAGGACCGGAGGAGTCACGAGCCAACATTCCGCATCACAGGTGTATGAGCCAAGCTTCATCGTGGCCTATACCAGACACCCCTCGCTATAGGAAACATATATCCCATCGCTCTGGCCAGTACATACTCTGAGCTCATCGATGGACGGTCTCCGAAAGTATTGAGGAAACAGGATGAGAATTCCGTGCAGTTGTTCATGAAGTACCTGGTATGCAGTAGCATGTAGTGATTTAACTACGGTCGTAGTTAAAGGGGAAGTACAGTTTTTGGTAATACCCCCGTAACACCCAAGCCGTTCTGGCTACGCTCCTAATCCCCATTCATAAATTTGCTACGCTCCTAATCCCCATTCATAAATTTGGCAGTGGGAGGCGAAGCATTGTCCGAACGACGATTAAATGACGAATGAATGGGAGGATTATCGCACATAGGTGAAAGGATAGCTTTCGAGCGCAGTGTGGTTGTTGATGTGAGGACAGTCAGTGGCGGATCTACGGGGGAGGGGGGGGGGGGGGAGAGGTTAGGGGGTTTAACCCCCCCCCCCCCCCCCCTTGGGCTGCCAAGTGAAATGTGATGTGGAAACAAGGTAGATCCGCCCATGACACCCTGATAAACATGAAAACACTGACAACCACCTGATATTTTGTTGTGATTCACCAAAGGATATTCTTGAGATTTTCTTTTGAAAAAAACGTAAACAGATGCAATCATTCATGATAAACACAACAAAAAACCTAAGTCCCTCCTAATCAAAATAGCGTAACAACCAAATGGTTTTGAGAAAATAACTTGGCAGGATTGTTTCTACACTGATTGACTAACTTCTCTGTGAAAATGAGATTGATCCGCCATGTCATGCATGAGTGAGCACACATTAAAGGCAAAATTGTCACTTTTCAAAAGTCACAAGCGTCAACAAGTGACAATTTTGCCTTTAATGTGTGTTCACTCATGCATGACTCGACGGACCAATTTTATTTTCGCACATAAGTTATTCAATAAGTGTATAAACCATCCTGCCAAGTTTGTTTGCTCAAAACTTTTTCGTTTAAATGTTATGCTATTTTGATTACGGGGGAATTTACTTTTTTTTTGTGTTTAGAACAAGACGACGGCAAACTTGGACACGGGTATAGTATTGTTTGCATGACTTTGGATAATAAGGTCGTGTTGGATAATAAATGTGTGATGTATCATTTTAAAGGCAATTTCCCAAGCTTTAACATGATACCAATATCAACATATATATGTTTGTAATTGTGGATTTATAAGCTATCAAAGTTCGGTTTCGTTTTTTTTTTTTTACTCGCACTGTATTTTAACTTTTTAGAAAGAAAACAAAATACTTTAAGACTACTATGAAACAAATCTGAATAGGTTTTTAAGAAGTTGTTGATGATATCTCTACTGAATGAGTATTTTAACAAATCATTAAATGCACAATTTTGTATGAAAAATGTCTAAAACCAGTAATATGTTTACAGAGCGCCCTCTTGAGTTGTAACGACTATTTTTTAATGATAACAGGGGTTCTACTTAGTCGTTTGTAACTGTGTATACTTTCCGAGCATGGTGAAGTTATAACTATTATTTTGTACCGTAATGGTGCAGATCTTGGTTACTAAAGTTACGTTTGACCAATACTAAACTTTCCCTTTAAATCCATGGGGATGGCATAAACTAGAGAACGGGTTAACCCAGTGTATTGAATTACGATGTCTTACAATATATATGTTTGTTTGGATCGTATACATCTATATTTGGATATACATTATTAGTTAAACATAGACGCATTACAATACTTCCGTGTAATTCATTACGAGTTTGCGTATATACTTTGTATTGTGTGTCGAAATTATATCAACAGGCATTAACTCGACTTTAATATTAGCCACTCGTTATGATCCCCGTTGTCTTCCAGTAGTTATGTTAACCTCCTGCATACGAGACTCTGGTGGACCCTGTGTTAAGTACGTGGGGATTGCAGAAACAAGGGAAAGGGTTAACCCAGTTTATTGAATTGCGATTTCTCACAGTAGGTGTTTAACCCTTATGCCTATTTTTTTTAATTTAAATATGAGGGGATGGTTAACCCGGTTCATTACAAATGCAAGTTCTAACAGCAGATCTTGATAAGCCTTTGTATTGTATGTATGTTTATTTATATAAGCTTGTTAGCAGCTTGTTTTGTTTATATTTATTCACGTCTTTGTTGTTGTATGTATTAAGTTATTGATGTTTTTTTTTTTATAATTTGCTTATTCATCCATGAACGTAATTGAATAATTCCGTGTATTTCATAATAAGTTTGTATTTATATGCATATGTTAATCTAAACAATCTATCAAAAGGCACGAAATCAATTTGCATACTAATTTTGGAGAATATCGGATTTATTTATCCGACTTTGTATATACGCATGCCTATATCAATATGAACCATAGTATATTTCATATTTCTTTTTCGATTTGTATTTTGTCTTTATATATATTGTGTTGCTAGCTACGTGGCTTGACACATGTCAATATCGACACAACCTAAAGAGAGCGTTGGTTGGTCATGTCTCAGAAACCTTATTGTTATTAATTTGTATGAAGAATAAACGCATTACAGAGTTCCGTTATATAGATATTTATGATTTAAATATCTAACTTTGAAAATCTCCCTGGGAGCTGTCCAACTCTGTACACAGATATGGCAACACGTTGCTTGATATCTATTTACAACCCCTTGACTACGGGAACCGGGTGGGTTATGTATAAAGTTTATAGTAGAGATTTCAGAATCTCCAAGGGAACGGGGATAAAGTTAATTTGTAACTTTTATCCATCTTTGAGTGGACATAATGGATCACAGAAATACACAATGTATCGACTCTTTTGGCAAATGTTGTCAAGATTTCTACATCCCTGCAGTTCATTTTCAAATTGATATAACGGTTATTACTTGCATGTTGGAGGTATACATTTGTTACTAATGTATCTGTGTTCGTGTACATTTACCATGTTTACTTTCTACATTTTAGTACATAAACTAAATACATGAATACAATTGAAAGTATAAATATAACATGAATATGGTAAATTTAGGTAATGATTATGTTTTAACCTGTAATTGAAAAGGAATTATAATTTAGTAACCTGGAGTGTTCAGATTCCTCTATGTAGGCATATGACGGGTAGATGATTTGCCTACATAGAAAGGGTTTCATTGTCACTATCTAGGCCCTTGTTTAAAGGGATCTAGTAACTTTGTTGAGATGTGCAAAAACTGATGAATGGTTGATGCAATGTATAATGTTGTTATCTCATATGTCCTCAGGGTATTGTGTGAAAATTTCAGGTCAAATGGACAATGTATGGCCAAGTAATGAGCGAAAATGCAAAGTGATATTGGGTGATATTCACCAACTCACTGCATTCACTTTGTACAGGGATGAAAATCTCGCCCGGAGATTTTCTTATCTCAATACTTCAATCATACATATCTTTGTAATGAAAGGGAAATTTGAAAAACCGAAAGCTGTCCCATGATTTTATTGTTAATACGAATACAACAAGGTATAAAGGAACCGCTAGAATTACAATTTTATTTTGAGGATTTGGACAATGTTACTAAGTCCCTTTAAATGACGGATAGGTGAAATGCCTACATGTGAAAAGCTTAGTTCTAAAAGTAGCTAAACCCATTTTCAATACAAATTGCGCGAATTAAATGAGTGCTTTGATAAGCAAAGTAGCTTACTAGTAATCAAAATGTTAGGACAAATTACACAATAAACAATAACGTTTAATGTACATCCCACAAAGTTCCACAAAGAAACCTCCTTTTCTCCCAAGTTCAAAAGTGGATTTAGTGCATTTTGGAATAAAGCTCTTCATGAAAATGGATTAATTGCCACCGTCTAGGACCGTGTTTGGTAGGTGTTATGATATAAGATTTGGTGCAGTTTGGAGTGTGGTGATTTGATTTCCCTCTCGGACTAATTGTGAGTTATACGTTCCTAGCCCGGTAGGTGGCGCCACACAGACTGCGATTCCAAAACTTTGCTGGACGAATTGATTATGCACTACTCGACTGTGACAGATCACTCTACAATAAACTGAGCAAACTTTCTTTGCCGCCATCTAGCGGTGGCTTCCAGACATCATGTATCTTGTATGTAACCTTGCATGTGGACACTGGGGACATTCCCACTTTAATACATGTTCGATTATGAAAATAATGTATGTAGTCTGACACTCAATGATATGATTATCTCCAACAATGTGGTTATCCGCAACATTCTTGATTTGGCGTAAAAATAAAATAAATGTTCTAATGGGGATTTCTAGTATTTCTGATCTATTCTGCTTTAGTGTTTTATGGAAGAAATTATGATACATATACAATAATTGTTCTCATCATTATTATACGGTTATGCATCATACACATGTATGCAGTATGTTGATGTGTTTTCTTTGTTTATAGTATGGTATAATAATTTGTGTTATTAAACATTTGTTGTCCTATATTAAAGTGTTTTTACAACTATTACCAGACTCTTGCATTACTTGCAATCTGTGAGTATTATGAAACATATTGTTTATATTATTGTTATGTGGAAATGTGCTGAGATTATGAGGATATTACAATATGAATTTGCAATAAATGAAAATTATCAATGACAATATGAAAAATTGCTGTACTTATTTACTTTGTTGTTAATTATATTTAATTTCAAAACGGCTGAAGAAAACACACTACAAACATATATAATACATGAATGGGATACAGAAAAGAAAAAGGGCTATTATATCAGAACTATTTTTTGAAATATGAAATTGTGAACAAACCAGGAAAATATGCAGCGGAAATAATGATGATGATGAAAATGATGATGATGATGATGATGATGATGATGATGATGATGATGATGATGATGATGTTGATGATGTTGATGATGAAGATGATGATGATGATGATAATGATGATGGTGATTATAATGATACCAATACTACTAATATTACAAATATCAATTAATACTAATCCCAATAACGATTAAAATGACAAACTTAGGTTAATAGCGGTTTTTTCTATCCCATACTCAAACTATTCGGAAGCAGATACAACCTCGCCTTTTACACGCAAACGTTCTTAGATTCTCCCAATCTAGATGATGTCTCAATGGAACGAGATGATGCCTTACAAAAAGAGTAGGCCTACATTATGCATTACTGTATACTTGGATGTATTGGCATGGCCTAATGCCAAAATGCACTAAATCCACTTTTTTCAATAAAAAAAAAAGAGGTTTCCTTGACCAACTTTGTACAAATGCCTATATGAACATTTCAATATACTCTGTTATGTATTGTAATTTTGACTTTGTATTTTTTTTCTGAAATGTGGATTTCAGATAGATAGTAGTAATGTTGTGATATTATGAACGCCATTTATATGGAAATGTGATTTAGTGCCGTTTGGAACAACGCTCTTTGTTTGGTATAGTGCACTGTCACTGACTGGTAGAGACCTGGAATATCTATAATCTGTACACATCACGCGCAATAGTAACGGTGTGGTGGTTCATAACGCAGTAAATGCGATAGATAATCCGACCGAGTATGTTCACTTTTGAAATACTGTTCATTTCAATGCTTTCCCTATTAAAGGGACTTAGTAACATTGTCCAAATCCTCAAAATAAAATTGTAATTCTAGCGGTTCCTTTATACCTTGTTGTATTCGTATTAACAATAAAATCATGGGACAGCTTTCGGTTTTTCAAATTTCCCTTTCATTACAAAGATATGTATGATTGAAGTATTGAGATAAGAAAATCTCCGGGCGAGATTTTCATCCCTGTACAAAGTGAATGCAGTGAGTTGGTGAATATCACCCAATATCACTTTGCATTTTCGCTCATTACTTGGCCATACATTGTCCATTTGACCTGAAATTTTCACACAATACCCTGAGGACATATGAGATAACAACAGTATACACTGCATCACCATTCATCAGTTTTTGCACATCTCAACAAAGTTACTAGATCCCTTTAAGGGGAGGGCCAATGTCGAAAACAGTGACTTTAGGTTGCCAGATCTCCACAACAAGTTTAAACCGATTCTAATTGCAAGTATTTTTAATAAGGCAACATAATTCAGAGGTCTACCTCAACATTTTTGTTGCGAACACCTCCAAATCCAAGATGGCGTCCAAAAAGGCAGCCGTTTTGTATTGCTATAGATAATTGGCGAGATTTCCCAAACGACACCTTATATCAAGATTATTCTGCAATCATATTAAAGACAATTAGATTTCCTATAACCTGATATCAAACACCGTGAGGTTCATGATATGTATCACGGTCATTTTTAGCCCCAAACTCAAATTTTATGAATGTTTTCCCCAAAATATGAAATTATTGATTTACATAATTACATATAAATCGATAATTATAGTAGCAGTCAATCTAATACTATTCAAGAAACTGTCCAATGATATCGACAATACACCCTGAAAATTTCAAGTGTATACCGTATCTGAACAAGTTATAGTACTTTGAAGTCAGCATTAGCTATCCACAAAATGGGTAGTTTTGCATGATTTCTCATGCTATACAGGGTGTCTCAAAAATGTGTAATCTTAATAAAAGGATTTGTATACCAAATGATTGCGTCAATCTCGGGACACCTTCAGTTCCAGTTATGAACAAATACAAAAAGAAACACAATTTCTTGTAATATGATGAATATTTCACCATCATTATGTATAGTCCGCGTAGATGTTGTGTCTGTCCTGTATTTGTTTAACTGCATTTATCATAAATCAAACGCTAAAAATGAACTTAATTCCACTCCACGTGAAGCATTCAGTCAGCTGCATACTGACGCGCATGCCATGCATATTGCGAATTCGAATCATACTGGGTGTCCATGATGTGTTTAAAACAGTATCAAGATCATGCTCATTATCTTTAAAGTGTCTTACTGAAGGACTGAAGTACACAATATTCAGGACATACTGTAATATGTGCAGAGCGTATCTAGCTTCGAACACCATCTTGATCGCGAGGAACGCACCCTTCATGCCCCTCATATCTTATTACATGTACCTGGAGACCATAAAGGTCTATCCAATTTGTCTGACTCAGTATTAAAACAAAACAATCCCAATTGCTAAGCTAATATGCACAACACCGAAAAGCCTCAGCAAGCCGAATGTTTATTTTTTTGCACTACACTGTACTCGTGTAACCATGGTAACAACAGCCGATTATGAACAAAGATATACCAAATCAACAAATATTTACTTTAAACACTTAAAAATAGCAGCTATAGGGTGTTATTTTACATGTGATTTGTTTTCCTCCATGTTCACGCGAAAATTAGTGTGCATAATGCGGCTTGTAGTAGCCAAATATATGATTTATTATATTTCTATTGTTGTTGTTACTACGGTTACAAATGTACATGGTGGTACAAAAAGTTACCCTAAGATAAACCTAATAGCCTATTCAAAGTGTTTTCCGAACCCTGAAAAAGTCTAGCTAACTGTGGTGTTCCGAATAATAATAATGTTAAAAACATAATTATCAAGGTATGGTCGATCCAACTGTAAATGACGAGCGCCTCCCATTCGAATATTGCACTATGCGCTTGCATGATGGATTTATTATTGCAGTGAAATTACCGATACACTATTTTCGTGTACTATTGCAAACCGATGGCGGCATATTTATGACATAAAAGAAGAAAACTGAAGGTCTTGCTAAATAATGGTATCAACAATATGTCATTATTTAGGAGAAATTCTTGAATAAAGTCCGTAAACAAGAATTACATTTATCGGGGCACCCTGTATAGTGTTCGAAATCGTACAAATTGGCTGTATTTGTCGATATCAAATGCTGAGTTCCAAGAACTATAATTTTTTGTTCAGATACAATATACACTTGAAATTTTTAGAGAGTATTGTTAATACAATTGGACAGTTTTTCGAAAAGTATTAATTCAACTGCTAATGCAATTATTGATATATGCCGAATTATGTAAATCAATAATTTCATATTTTGGGGGAAAAATGCCTAAAATTTGAGTTTGGGGCTAAAAATAACCGTGTTACATATTCTGAAACCCATTGTGTTTGGTATCAGAATATAGGAAATTTGATTGTCTTTAATATGACTGCAAAATCATGCCTATTCCAGGTGTTGTTTGTGAAATATTGCCAATATTCTATAGCAAGTCAAAAGGACTACTTTTTTGGACGCCATCTTGGATTTGAAGGTGTTCGCAACAACATTTTTGAAGTAGACCTCCGAATTAATTTGTCTCACTAAAAATACTTGCAAATAAAATTGGTTTAAACTTGGTGTGTAGATCTGGCAACCTAAGTCCTTAAGGAAGCCACTTTTTCGATGTTGGCCCTCCCCTTATATATTTGTTCACGCTTTTTGTTAGTCTTTAGGAGTTTTGTAGAAAAGTAACTTTGTTAAATGCAAATAAACTAAGCTCAAATTCATTGCAGTCATCCATGCGACACCTTCATTAACACAGAGTGGTGGTGCTACCATAAGGGCGGGGGGGGGGGGGGGGGTATAGTTCCCCCAATAATTTGACAAAGTCAATGCAATCATGAAGGCAACAGTTGTGAAATATAATACATGAGGTGTGCCCTCAGTCTGTGAGTATTCGACCCCCCCCCCCCCCCCCACCCCCGCCCCTCTCCTTCCCAAACAATCAGGCAGACGACGCCATGCCACCAATACCACATCCAAGTACAACTAAACATAATCTGATATACCATACTATTTAGT
>JBAMJV010000402.1:67500-114461 GCA_037951105.1 Echinarachnius parma
CTCATCATCTTTATCATCATCAACTTCTTGTGGTATGTGATTGCCAAACTGATCATCATTATAATCACGAGCACCGTCATAACCATCGTCAACATCATCATCTTATATCATGATCATCATCATCATCATAATTATCTTCATCATAATCATCCCCTTCATTTCTTTGAATTACCATCACGTTCATCATTATGCTACCATCATCATCGTCATCTTCTTCATCATCATCATCATCATAATCGACAACTTCTTAAAGGATGTGATTGCCAAACTGATCATCATCATAATCACGAGCACCGTCATAATCATCGTCATCATCATTATGATCATCATCATCAAACCATTAATTCTCATCATCATCATTATCTTCATCATCATCCCCTTTATATTTCTTTGAATTACCATCACGTTCATCATAATGATCATCATCATCAGCATCGTCATCATCATCAATTAGAAACACAATTCCATCGCATCTTCGCTATAACCATAAGCATAACACGCAATACGCATTCAATATAAGGGTGAGCGGATACCGGCATAGCGCTATTTCACTACGACATCTTCCGTTATTTTCTTCTTTTTGTAGTCTTTTGTTCCCAAAATCGTAAATACGCGATATATTTGATTTGTACGATATTTGTTTGTCGGGTGAGAAGACGGAAGCGGTCGCTCTCGCAAAAATAATGATTTTAGGATCATTTTACTAAATAATTGAAATCAACTTACCAATTTTACTGTGCACTATGATGTTGGTTTGGAAGAAAGATCAAAGCGAGAAAATACCTTTTGTTTCAATAATATTACACGGAATGACTTAATGTTTTGATTGTGCATACTTGTAAGATTATCGCAATTGCGTATACGCGCTTATTGCGCGCGTTTATAAGCGTATTACTGAATGTAGGTCAGATTTCATCAGTCAAGTCACCCAGACTACTGCACTGGGAGGGTGAGCGGATGCCAGCACTCGTATGGTACCAGAAAATATGTCACATACTGGCATGTATTGTATGTAATAATCAATACCGGCAATAACATATAAATATCCCTCTAAAAGACAACAAAATAATACATATACATTATTTAAATATGTATAGTATTGAGCCTAATATGGCAAGTAATCATTTCGTTGCGCCTTACCTCGTTTGTATTACCCTTGTAATCGAAACAAAAACCATCTCCTAGTACTATCCATGCAAAAACACAGACGTTAACCTGTATTTGAAATACTCTTTTTCGACTCCTTGGGGGAGAATTCCAGCCAAGCTACATATAACAGGTGCTTACATGTTTTACGAATACCTGTGATACAACGATTCAACCCATGCTCATTGTTACGGATAATATATTGGTATTTACTACCAGACAGGTTTAAGTTTGTGGGAGTATTACCATCCTTCATGTACCTAAGCAATTATTATATAAATACATGTACATTGAAATTCAGGCCAGGGTTTGCGCTGCCTCACGCATGCATTAAAGTGATCCATTAATTTTGTACAATTTCTACCAAACTCACTTGCAGCTTTCACACTTCTCTTGTATCTTATTGTTTGGCTTATCATGCTCATGGTGAAATAATAATGAAATGGGTTTTGATTTGTCAAATGTCTTAATAATCATGAATATATATAAGATTGAATTTGAGAGCATGTATAAACAGTTTCCGACCGTATAGTCAAGAGTATCTGAATTCAGCGACTTCACGCGAACGATAGAGATAAAATCAAACATGGATTGTCTCTGTTTTTACTAGGTAACTGTATTATTTTGCAATAAAAAAACGCACAAATCATTATCAAGAATCTTACAATGAAATTGTAATATGATTGAAGTCTCAAACATTAATTTTGTGGAAAAAGTCATGTATATGGAACACTTTAATATATTTCACTTGGCGATGGAATTATTTAAAACAAAATGAATAACACTGTGCACAGCGTCTACATGCAACAGCGAGCACGAACGGCAGATGTTGTTTGCATTTCTCTTCCCCGTCCATATTTGGCAAAGTTGAACTCGGGAATAATTAACATAAATTATACGTCATTGCAGATGACCTGATTGGCTGCCACTTTGTACGGAACATTCCTTTGTCTGCATGTGTGTGAGAACTCTTTCAATGCCAATCAGTGTTGTTATACCATACGTTATGAATAGACCTCAGTCAACGATATCGTGGGTCCAGTACTCAGGCATGTCAGGGGTTAATGCTACGTTACGTTGACGTATTCAATGTGTGGTAATACGGCTCCATAAGACCGCGTGTTTTAAGAACCGTGTTTGGATTTCAACATTTCGTTCAAACGTTGGGGCGCCATATGCTGGATTGTCGCCCAGATTTCTGCGTAGGTTTGGAGCGTAACTCGTCCGCTTTACCTACCCACACCTGCATGCTGCAACGGGTAGACTATAGGACCCACACTTACCGCAATTCAAAGTTTGGATTACTGTCGAAGTTGGTTTCGCCTTGTTTGGTTTATACGTCTTAATGCTCCTAAGCACTTCGGAAAGGGACAGTATTGCACACGACTATGACTGGTTTGATCAATATATATCATCAAAGTGAATATAATTTCGATACGCGACACTGGGATCACATTATTTACGTGATTACAAATACATTCTATTTGGTGGCTACGATCGTGGTGCATGTATAGTGAATTTGGTGATTTCTCTATAATACCGTTTTCACATTTGCATCAATACATTAGTTGCACAGTTAATGGAGATACAAACACTCTCATGTATTGATAATCTGGAATTCCTAAAATTTCACTACTGTGTTCTACTCGGTGGTTAGAGAACTGGCCTATGAATCTGACTATTGTGGAGTTCCTGCGAAACCAGCTTTGGTAAATATATTCAAAGTTGTTCCAAATCGTAGTATTTGTTTTGGCTTACAATGCTAATTTCGATAACGTGTGATAATACGTGTTATATGTTGTATTTAATTGACCATTGATTCTGGAGGGGCCTGTATTTTGTACGTAGGAATTGCAAAATGATAACTAAAACTACGTTGTAAAATAAAAGTAGTGAAAAATGATTTACATACCATGGCATGTTTTATTTAGATACACACCACATCAGATCCAGTTCAATTTTACATTAGCATGTTTCAAAAGGTAGGCAAAGCTCTTTTTTAATGCATTACATAAATTAAACCGATGGCAAGTAGACACGTTAAATGTGTATTTAAAATTATATAATGACGACGCACTATTATGTGTTAAATTATATATAGAATAAATAAAGAGGGCCTCTAAACAATTTTCCTAGGTTATGTTAGGGTGTGTGCAATGTGCATGTAATTCATTTTAATGTGTTTCAATTTTCTTGATCAATCAATGATATTACATACATATACTATACAGACTGTCCCAGAAAAAACGAAACCGGGTTTCATGGCAGAAATGTTATGTTATAATGAATAAATTCCTTGATGATATATATATGTTTGAAAAGCTCTGTGTATCTTCTTTCATTTGATATACAACTTATGCCACATATTTCACGCATGACTGAATTAGAACGATGGAAAGTGGTGTCACCAAAATTCAATTTGCACGCAGAAATTGCAAGTTTGTGTGAGGTTTTGGGGTGAGTTGTAAGGGTAGTAAACGTACTTATTTTGAAAAAGGACAAACACCCAATACAAATTCATAATTCTATCTTTTATATGACACCTCATGATTAAAAAATAAATGATTTATGCCAGAGAACGAGTACAACGAAAACATGCTTGATTCCAGCCCAAACTAGTAACTTTCCTGATCTAGCTTGTTTCTCATGTTTTCCCGGATCCCCATGTTTGTGTAAATTTACTCATGCATCAAAGTCCATTGTCAGCAGCTAAGTCAGGAAAGCTGAGCGATTTCTTACTCAACTCCACTCATTTAGGCAGAACTCAGGCATGTTTTCATTGTACTCGTTCTCTGGCATACATCATTTATTTTTTTAGCATGAGGTGTCATCTAAAAGATACAAATATGAAATATTATGTGGTGTTTGTCCTTTTTCAAAATAAGTACGTTTACTACCCTTAAAACTCACCCCAAAACCTCACCCAAACTTGCAATTTCTGCGTGCAAATTGAGTTTTGGTAACACCACTTTCCATCGTTCTAATTCAGTCATGCGTGAAGTATGTGCCATAAGTTGTACATCAAATGAAAGAAGAGACACAGAGCTTTTCAGACATATATATATCATCAAGGAAATTATTCATTATAACATAAAATTTCTGCCATGAAACACGGTTTCGTTTTTTTTTTCTGGGACAGTCTGTATTATACGTGTCAAGATTACGTTATTTTGAAGTTTTGAAACTACGGTTTATGCACGATATTTTTTGTTCTTTGTTTGCATCAATGCTGAACACATCATGATTCGTGCATTGCTTATTTTATTGGGTATTGGTTGATTTAAGTAATACTAGACTTTCCAAAATGCATTAAGTAATATATTACTTAAGTCCAAATGCAATACACACGGAGGCTAAGAATACTAAAATACAATGTATAATACAATGCACAATATACATTAACTCAGATGAGAGAAAATAAAGATAATCATACGGTCGATGATGTAAATATAAAATCGTACATAATTTAAGGAATGTAGTTAAAATAACAACAATACTTTGGTCTTAATAATTTCCAGCTATGTCAATTACGAGTTTAAGTTGTAAGAGTTACATGAAGATGTGTATGGTCGTGAGGATTATACACGATCCATTTTGCTGTGATCATTGAAAAAAGGCGGAAAATATAATACATACATGCAACATTATGCTATGTGGAATGTGTGCACGTCGTTAATACAGTAAGTGTGTTGAAATGTTCATCTATGTTTGTATACTCGAAATGAGAGCAGCATTAGTATCAAACTGACTTCCACAGTATAGATAAATCTTGAGAAATGTCGATTACAATGTTCTAGGTAATAGGAATATATAGTTGATGAAGCTAATCTAAACCCATACCAAAATTTGTTTGGTCACAATCGTTCAGAAACGGCTGAGATATCCAAACATATTATCATTGTAATATACGTCTTTCACTGTTCCATACTTTTGATACCAAAATGATTTGTAATGTATGTTTGGTAATGTGTATATTTAATCAATATTTTGTTTTCAGAAACAAACTATAATTGGAAAACGCATCACCATTCTGAAGCATGCGTTCACGCGGGCTGAATTGCGAAGACTAATGCGTGCGGAGCAAACGAATCGCCCGGGATTATATTGCCAACTAGCGTACGCGTGAATAGCATTGGCGCATTCGCAAATGTTTGGCCCGTATGGAACCAGGAAATAGTTGTGGTTCCGGAAGTGGTGGAAATTAATTGCTTTGTTTATGAATTATATAACCCTTTGCAAAATGTTGGGTATATATTTGATATCAGCAAACGGTACCAAAACATATACTTATGTGTTGTTATTTGCCTGGTAGTCCCCTTCAAACGTTTACGTGCCTTGCATTCCTACTATTTGATTAAAAACTGCCCTCTAACTTAACCATTCAGATATCTTTGTACCATACTAGCAAGGCGGAATTAAACATTTTATCCTTGATTGATAAAAAACAGCGTAAGTGACTTAAGTTAAGTTTTAATGAGAATTGTAATATCCTTCTCATGACCCACCCATCTGCCAATGTTTGCAGAAAAACAAAAGGAAATCATTCTTGCAAGCTAGCTGCATGATATATTGGTAATGGCGCCCCAGCTCGGTACACACCACTAGCAAACCTTGCAAATTGGCTGGACGGCGACCTACCTACTATTTCTTCTTTCATCACTATATTGTTGTCTTCTGATATCTAAGTGGATGTTTGTTCTGTTGAACATTTTTAAGTTGGACAAAGTCATCTTGGTTTTGAGAAATTTTAAGCCGAATTTTGGTTTTGTGAGCAGCTGTTTTGGATAGTGCAATTAACGGGACCCTAGTGCATATCCCACCCGGAACTTTCGGCACGCACCACAACCAAAACATCACGATGATGCCCAGGTACGTCTTTCCTGTGCTCTCTCTTTATTACGTAATCTGCCCGGCTGCAGAGGGTAGACTTTTCACTGTGCCGTTCCTCTCTACGGATGAATGGCAAACACACAATCGCGCTATTAAAGACCGCACGGCGCTTCTTCACTTCGATTTAAGTAACAATGTGATAAGCCCTAAAGAAGCACCAGTCGCTTTTGTTGAAACCATACAAGATTACTTTCATGAACATGAAGAGTTTCTAGAGAGGAAGGAAAGTGAATATTACATTGAACATGAACCAAAGTCAATATCTCAAGCACGGAAACGTAAAAACGTCTTGCGGAAAAAGGCATATGGGAAAAACGGGACAGCTGAGGGGAAAAAAAAGTTTAGAAGAGGAGTGAAAACAGTCTCATATTTGAAAAAACAGCATAGACAATCACAAGATGAACGATCAAGAGCGCATTTGGAAAAGCAGTTTCGGGATAACTTTTATGAATTCTCCAAACGTGTATGCAACGGAACGGTAAATGCGTCGCAACCCCGACCTACTTTCTCGGTGGATGAAGCGAATAGGTATTTTCGCTCAAAATATGAAAGTGCGTGCATCATGGATCAGTCTCAAATTAACTGGTTCCCATACATCAACGTACATGATCCGGATAGATATGAATTCGATCAAAGTCCCATTAGACTTCGCCATGTTAAACTTGTCCTGAAAAAGAAAAAAGCGAAATCCGCCCCCGGGAACGATGAACTTTTGTATGGTCTATTGCGCAATTTGGATACCACACATCACTTTTTGGCCACGCTGTTTAATAAACTTTTGCAATCTGGTGACCCACCCGAAACGTGGTCAGAATCGAGAGTTACCCTCATCTACAAGGCCGGCGACACACGTAGTCCGCAGAACTTCCGCATGATATCACTTACGTCATGTGTTAGCAAGGTCCTACACCAACTTCTAGCAGACCGCATGACAAGCTATTTATCTACAAATAAATACATTGATACCAGTCTCCAGAAAGCGTTCATCAGCGGTGTCAACGGCTGTATTGAGCACAATCAGGTGATTCATGAAGTTATGGCTTATGCAAAGAATAAACGGAAAACGCTTCATCTAACTTTCTCCGACTTAGCGAGTTCCTACAGTCTTCGGAAGGAGCAGTATGGTTTTGACCTCAATGGTACAAAGATTATTACGACGCCATTTGCTGATGACTTTAACTTAATTACAGCAAACAAGAGGCATCATCAAAAACTCATCCAAGAAATTAATGGACTGTTAAAAAGTATGAACCTTTGTCTGAAACCGAGCAAATGTCGATCCTTGTCCTTTTTAACAGGGAAACCATCACAAATCGAGTTTAAAGTGGACAATGATACTATTCAATCGGTACAACATGAGGGATCTGTCAAGTTTCTTGGTTCTTTAGTCACATTCAGACAAACGCCAGGGGAAGTTTACGACTATTTGAAAGACAAACTACATTCTGTCTTGGAGAATATAGGGATGAATATAAATTAAGAATGTGCACAGATTACTCATTGCCCTCCCTTCGATACGCCCTAACGGTAAATGACTTACATGCTACTCACTTAAAGTCTTTAGATATACTGCTGGATAAGTACTTGAAAAAGTGGTCAAGAATTCCTAAGCGAGGTGCAAATATAGCCATTGTTCATGCTCATAAGGGATTAAATATACCAAATATTTCTGAGCTCTATAGAACCTGCCATTCTCTTGCCTATGGAAGATCCAAGATGAAAGGGGATGGGTTAGTTAACCATGCATTGGATAGTCGTTTGGTTAGGGAGGGAAATTGGAACCGAAAGTCATCAACTATCAGTGATGCACATGCAGTGTACGAAAAGAGTAAACAAAATACATGGAAGGAGACGAAAGAGTCCATTAAAAAGACACTCGTTGAGGAAAATCATGAAAAATGGAAATCAGTCATAGAACCACTGTTGGTACAGGGAGAATTTTTGAAGATTCTATACAATGAAGATAACGACTTGTCTTGGAAATCTATCAAATACAATTTGCCTCAAGGAGTTATGAAATTTGCTGTAAATGCCGCCATTGACAGTCTCCCCTCAAACAAAAATCTCTATCGCTGGGGTAAGAGATTGAGTGATAAATGTAGCCTATGTAATGTCACTGGCACTCTTCATCATGTGCTGAATAATTGTCAGCACATGCTTGACCGTTATGCATGGAGGCACAACAACATCCTCCAAGCCATACTGCTACGCATGAAAGCAACCATGGCAGGCAAAAACTATCGAGTTTATGCTGATCTGGAGGGTGAGAATGTTAATGGCGGCACCATACCCCCTCTGTACTTCCAACAGAGCAAAGACCTGGTATTTGCTACTTTGATCACAAAACAAAACAAGTGGTAGTAATTGAACTCACTGTCCCTTTTGAGGCCAATATCTGTGATGCACACAACAGGAAGGAAGACCGTTATGCAGGTCTTATCCATGATCTACAAACAGTTGGGTGGCGACCAAAACTGGTCTGCCTTGAAATTGGCTCAAGGGGGTTGATCACCCCAGAAAATAAATCTAGACTAAAACTGATCATGGGACTGTGTAATATTAAAGTCAAGTACTCTGAACTCAGAGATGCTGTTGTCAAATTAGCACTTATGGGATCATACGTAATTTTTTATAGTAGGAAGGAACTAGTGTGGCATACACCCCAATACATGAGTGTATAAAGATGTATAATTTGCAGAGGAGATTGCAGAGGTGGGCTTACTTGTACCTTTTGATTGTAGTTATTAATTGCAGACATGTTTTCTTTCTATATTTATATTACCGTAGCTTTGTTGCAAATGCCTTAGATTAGTGAAATTGGATATATTGAATATTACGACGGGACTCTTTTTTATGTTTTGTATTACAGTATTTTGGTATATATTTAACGTCACATTCTAGTTATTATATTATTTTTATAATTGTGTATTGAATACTGATATTGATGTATTTCTAAGTAGTTCACGCACAATGTATAAACTTGGGATTAATTCATTATGTTTAATTTTAGTGATAAAGCTTATTTGGTAATTAAATTTGAATAGTTTTTATAAGGAGGAATAAATATGATTATATAATATGAATAAAATACAATCCTTTAATTTTAGGATATTGGAAATATAAGTGGATTAATTTTGAACAGTAATTCATTAGAAGGCTTTTATATATTATATACTCACACATTTTGATCGCAATGGGCTTGTTCGTCTATGACATTGTTTTTCTTTTTTGTCATTGTAGACATAACAAAGTTTCAAAAAAAAAAAAAATATGTGCATTTTGTAATTAAATTTAGATCTAAAATATGATTATATATGTATGAACAAATCACAATCCTCTTAATGTCGGGGGTATTGCAAAATATAAGTGCATTAGTTTTTAAAATAGTAGTTTATTAGTTGGCTTTTGTATATTACTCACAAACCGAGATTACAATGATATGTACGTCTTTGACGTTTGTTTTCCTTCTTTCGTCATTTTCCCCGCTTTATGTTGCTACTTTTCCTATCCTACCTACATCTTTTATTTCTGAGCCCTGCCATTGGCATTTAGTATTTTATACGTTCCATGCCAAGGACCTGGGCGCTCTAAACTTACTTTACCTGCTATATTATATATTAATTTCATGTTATAGGTATAATGTAGATTTTCCATCTTTATTGTGCTCATTACGTTCTATGTATTGTATATTTCGATGTATATGAATGATTTATGACCAATAAAGACGAATACAACAACATGTAATATGTATCATAATGTTAATTGTCTCTCACAGCATGGGTATATAATTGTTAAGTCTAAATGATCACTTTTCTAAGGGTTTTGCGATTCATGAACGAAACAAATTAATTACCGAAACTCACGGACCAATAAGTCCAATAGTTTCATGGACGGAAACTTATTTTGAGTGCGCCAAATTCTATACCTGCGAAAGTTTGGATACACTAGAGGCACGGTAAGCGTGCTTCACAGACAACGGACTAGTCTTTGTTTGCAGACCAGTGAGCAATTAATAATCTATCATATAATTTGTCTGGGAACCAATTGTTCTTAACTTGGTTGAATGGATTACCACGACTATTACATTTCTTTTTTAAGAATATTATTCATGGGTGGTTGTTCCCTTCAAGAACACGAGCTGTTTTCCCGCATACCGCCATGTATCATACCATTCGGTCTTGAATAAAGGCTAGTTCCCTTCTTGCAAACAACCTGTTTTGGAACTCGCAGGCACCAACGAGTTTCTTTAAGCGGGCGACCTGGGAATCCAAGTCGGTGGGCGATGAGTCAATACATAGGGTTATAATTCTGACAAATATGTTATTACTTAGTATTTGGCTCTCTGTCCATTTTCTTTCCCATTGTTTGAGGGATAAGAGCATAGAATCTGAAAATCTGATGAAACTCTGATAAGACTAACCAATAGGCGTAACCAGATAAGCATGGTGGAGTGAGGGCGGGGGGGGGGGGGGGGGGGGGTAGAAATGTGTCCTTCCTAATGAAAACTTGCAACTTTAAATCAAAGTTGTGTCATAGATCATCCGTGACATCACGTGTTTGTGGAAGGGGTTTGTTTCATACCCCGAGCGCTTGTTTGCATTCATGCAAAGTCATGTCATGCCTGTACGTGAAAGTTATACTACCCTAATTGGTACACGACATCCGTCACTGGTTTTCTGGTGGGTGACACCTAAAAGATAATAATAACCTATAACGATCTTTGTAACCTCGTTTGACATGTGCACATGATATATAAGTGGCTATTTCTAAAATCGTGTGAGTTTTCAGGAGTTCGTAACCGTTTCGAGACCATCTTAACACCTTGAGTGCCAGTAATGTCAAAGCTCGGGAATACATGTGTGTGCATTCTGTTTTGCAAAAATGCGAGCTTGGCAGTCAAGAAATTTGAAAGCATATGTTTTCAAATTTTGTCACATTGAATACCAATTTAAGACTCAGAAGCCGCGAGATAACTTCTAATGAACGATTCGAGCCCCTACAAAATAACCACAGCAAATTAAAATGAAACACACAAACTGTCCCTTGATGAAAAAAAGAAGAAAAACAAACAAATTATACAAAACATACATTTGAATAAATACATGACGCATTGTTATTCATTCCGCTCACTTCAGGTTAGCAGGTTGTGTATTGGATCGCAGGTTATAGACGAATTCAATAATACTATGTTATCAACACGCTCGAATGGCTCTGATTAGGTAAACGTCGTGGGATAGTAAAAATGGTACAAATCATAATAATTCCTTGACTATATACATCCTATTATGTGTCCATTCTATGCAAACAACATGTTGTTGAACTTACAGGCATCAATGAGTTGATCTAAGCAGGAGACCTGGGAACATACGTCAGTGGGCGATGAGTGAATATTATATATTTCAATACCTCCAACAAACATTGTATTATATGGTATTCGTCTTTCCACCCGTTTCTCTTTTCCAATGCAATAAATAAAGAAAATAATGTGAAACTCTGATGAAACACAAAGCCAACGCTGCTTCATGCCGTAGGCTGGTTAGCTCAGTACGCTAGGTAGTAGGCCAGAGGTGTAACAAGAGGGGCTAGTCATGGTGTCGGGACTCACACTTTGTATCCACCCAATATAAATTGACAATGGTAATGTCACGCGATTGTACCTAATCAATCAGAAATTATAATACATGTATATTGCGAATATCCCACTTATAAAAAGGCATTCTCATGCAAAAACAACATCCAGACAGCGGCGCTCATGAAAGAAACCATTGGCGCAAATTCCTAATAATTGACATAACTTTAGTCTGGGCTTAAACTAAAACAGTTATGTATGAGTCATTTGTATGTTTTGAATACAACATGTTCGAATGCAAATTTTGACGAAAAAACACTTTAAGAAATGTCACTTAAAAAGTACGACATCTTGATAAAATAATAACCATCAGTTGTTTTTCCTAAAAAATAGTTCATGCTGTGTTTTAATACACATGTGGTTTTCCATAAGTTTAAGTCCAAATTAAATTTAAGTTAATTCTACAATCTTGGTAGAACATCTCATGATGTCCCGTTATTAGTATTATCTATGCGCATTATCTAGTAGTCCCTTACTCCGAGCACGTATTTACATGTCATGTCTGCATGTGCATATGTAGAAGATGTGCTTTCGACACATTTTATTTTCAAATGGGATCAATAAAGCAAATAATGTGAATCTCTGATGAAACAGTGCAGTAGACAGGTTAGCTTGACACGCTAAGTAATACCCCCTGGATGTGGGTGTAACAAGAGCGGGTGGTCGAAGGGGTCAGAAACTCACACTATGTATCCACCATAGCTGCTGGCAAGGGTAATGTCACCTGATTGGATTGTAACTAATCAAATCAGCTAGAAACTATATTGCGAAGATCCCACCTATATGCAATCTCAAGTAAAAACCCAGTGCATACATAGCTGCTCCCAGGAGGGAAACCATGGGTGCGAATTCGTCACACCTTGGCAGATGTGGCCGGTTAGAAATATGCTATAATAACTATTTATAAACATGCATACATGGTTTTGATTAGGTGAACGTCGTGGGATAGTTAAAATGAAAAAATGACACAACTAATATCAAACATGCAGAAAAAAGTCTAATGCGCCAATTCCACTAACAACATTAAATACGATGCAGTTATAAATGATCTGCACACGGCGAAACAACACAAGACAACCTAAGCATTTGTATAGCTAACAATTATGTGACGAAAGACGACTTACACGTTTTATAATACGACAATAGGACAATTGACACCGACAATGTATAATAATGTCGTCAAAATGTAAAACACAGACAAATGAGAGATTTGAAATAGATGATCTAGTATAATTGTCCAAATCCGCAAAATGTAATAAGAAATCTAGTGGTTCTCTCATACCATGTTGTACCCTTGTTACTAATATAGATATAGAACAGGTTTGTCTTCCTAAAGTTTCCGTTTTGGTATAAAGATATTTAAAATTGAAGTGTTTGGATAACTAACTTTCCACTGGAAAGTCTTAACCTGGTTTAAAGTTAGTGCAGTGAGTTAAGGAATATAATAATAAGTTTTGCTATTAAACTACTCATTCATGTTACATCTCTAAACGTACAATGTTTACACAATACACGGAGGACATACTGGGTGATTTCAAGTATGGTGTTGGGGTTAGTGTTAGTGTTGAGGGTGAAAAACTGCCTCTAATCTGAGCTAAACACCAGCTTCCAGATTAAGCATCTAAGGTCACGAACTTTTTAATCGTGATGACTTTGAGTAGTAATCGATCAGTATCGCTAGTGTTTGTCAACACCAGAGACAAAATCACGCGAACACCCTTAAAATGGTAACGAAAACGCTTACATGGTTACGAATTAGAGAGCAAGCCGTAATGAAGATTTACCACATACATGTATTGAATACTATAATTAAAAAAAAAACATTCAAACCATTCACTTGGTCGATACGATTTTTAGTGAATATTCCCTATATTTAGTGAAATTTGTAACTAAACTCGCAAGAAATGTGCGTGACTCTCTTCTAAAAATTGAATGCCCGTCGCGCGCTGAGACATATGGCTAGCGTTAACGGTTTGCATAGCCGAAGATGTAGGCATAAATCCCGGTGACAGCACGGTAGCAAATTCCGAGTAAATACCAATAGTATGTAACATGATATACTTTATTAAAATCGGTCACGTGATCACTAGGTGCTTGGTGGCCGAGTGGGTTAAGACCTGTCGCACGTGTATCACTTAACCAGATAAATCATAGAAGTGGGTTCGAGTCCCCGGTGTGGTTATTTTTTTTATTATTATTTTTTTTTTAGCCATTATTCACAACAAATTTACTACAGTTTTTAACTCAATTATAAGTTCACTGTAATAAAATGTCAAAGATGTACAGACAATTCCCAGTGCTTAGTGACTTTTTTCGGGGGAGGGGGGGGGGGGGGGGGGGGGGGTGGCGGGTGTATAATTAGACAAGAAATACATAAAATAATTAATGTTAACAACAATATAAACATAAGGAAGAACCTGGCTATTCAAATTTTGCTTTGTTGTATTATTATTCCAAATGGTCTAAAGAATTTATGTAGTGAAAACTAATGTTTGATTATAAAATAATGAAAATATGAATTGTATGACCTTATTTCTTTAAATTACTATAGATATTCAAATCAATACATTAATTAAAAAAATAAGATTTGCATTGCGTTTCATAATCTTCACTTAAGTAAAACTTCAAAAATTATCTAGGTTGACACCCTTTTTACATGCTCAGACAAACAAAAACACCACCATTTCAGTTCAGAATTGTGATTTTAATGCCCACCTAGCAACAGTAACACTAACACCAGCTCGATCTGTACTTGAAATGACTTTCATTTCGATCCCTATGGAAGTTGTTATCTCTATGGAGTTTTGCGTATACATGCTCAACACTAACACTATCGGGCAGATTAGCAGACGACGCTAAACACCAGCAACCACGTGCCACTGCCGGAAATACGAGGTCAAACCTCTAACACCAACTCATTTCAAGTACGGTGTTAAGGCTGCAGTTAGTGTTTAATAAACACTAACACTAGCTCAACACCATCTCTGATAGTATATTGCCATATCAATAAACACCGCCAGTCGGAAACGGAAGTTTGTACAACGGTGAAATCAGAGGTCATCACGTTAACACCATCCTAACACTAAGTCATTTCAAGTATGGTGTTTAAGCCCGATTTAGTGTTTAATAAACACTAACACCAGATTTAAACACCATACTTGAAATCACCCAGTGTATATAATCACAGAACTATACATGTTATCAATCAGTAGCACTTCATTCACATGCCACTAGATCTCTACAAAGAGACAACACGGTTTTAGTTAAACTTGGAAACAACTGCAACTTCAGACACCTTAAATTAATCAAAAACAGTTATTACAAAATACAAATGTGATGTTGAGTTAAAATACTAGTTTTCTAGATGAGAGGTAAGTGTAATTCATGTACAAGTTTTTGTTTGGATAATGTCCACAAAATTAAAAGTTGTGTTTAATTTCTTGAGTTATTGAACATGTAATGTACCCTCACATGTATTCTATATAAATTGTTTTCTTGATATTTCAGCTATTTCTAAGCCGATTTTTGATCAATCAAAGTGTATTCTGTCTTTAAAAGTGTGTACTCATGTTGACATTGTGCACTTAGATGTTAAGTTTGTTATTGCCATGCAGACTTTATCCTATATTCTTGTACCGATTATTTCCGAATAAGTACGTATGCACTTAAGTTCCGTCTTGCTATAAGTTGTTGTCATTTATCCTTCTTGCTTATTTTCCATTTTCATACGACTTAAATTATTTGTTGGTAAAACATGAATATGGACAGGAATTCCCTCTTCTTACCAACAGCTTTCAACGAGACAACGTGAACAAATCATATTTAAACCAAATGGAAGAATATTAGAGATAGCATTGCTCAATATCACTATAGAAAACGCCCACACACAATCACACAATTTCAGTTACTGGCGCCTAAATAGATGTCAATCATGCCGAGAGGATGCAAACAAACTGTTGTTTGGCATGGAGAGATAATCATGATACTCCTCTTGCATCAGTGACTTTATAAAGGTGGGCTACGTGGGAAAATAATTCAACTATTAATAGACGATCGGTTCATTTCATCAAGCAGTTATTTTTTTAAAGTCTGGCTTTCAGTATTTGGCACCCAATTTTTGCTTCGAAGCGACCAAACAACAATAATAACTAATTTAAAATGGGATAACAATGCGAGGTTATTTATGTACGTATTATGGTAGTATGGAAACATCCAGCAGTGAGTATGATTTGAGATGGCAGATAACACTAATAGTTAGGCTGCTAAGGGCCTGGAATCATAACAATTGTGCACAAAATGAAAGAACTGTGATTTTTTCACAGATAGATCATATTATCATAACGTTTAATTTCCCCCATGGAAGTTTGCTAATTATGACCATAAGGGGCGTGACAGGGTCTTGAAAGAAAGGGGGTGCAAAGTGCATTATTACAACATTGTATGGGTATCTAACATGACTTTATTTTTTCCTTAATATATTTATGGGTTAAAAGTGACCTGAAAATCATATTGTCCATTATTATAATATATATGATTATTTTATGGGGTAATTGTATGGGGTAAATGAAAACGAGTGGGACCCCCCCCCCCCCCCCTCCCCCCCTCACTTTTCACATGTGTCTAAAGTTTACTTATCGTTCTTCAGTCCAACATTTTGGTATTGATTCATATTCTAGAAGGGTTAAGAATATATTTTAGCTTTGTTGCTACCATGGCAACATTGTGCAACTATTTTTAAAGCATTATAAACTAAATTAGCTAATTTGCATATTTGTGAAATAGTGTCAGGGGTCATTTTTTTTGCTAGGTATTGTACAACATGGATAACACACAAGTATTCTAGGGTATTTTGGGGCAAGGATTATATTTCTGGTGCTCGTTTTGAAGTGCCATATGGGCAACACCCTTAGATCCAAGATGGCTGCCCCTAATTTGCATATTTATGAATATTAACGATTTTCAGTGGCTACAGCCTCTTATAAATCATAATTACAGACGATTTTCCTCAATTATGCTCTAAATGCGTGTTAAAGATAATTTAGCTTGGTTGCCACATCGACAACCTCTAGCAATGCATACAATTAGCATAATTAGGTATTTTACCTAATTTGCATATTCCCCCAAATGGAATATATTGGGGACCCAGAAAGTCAAAATGACAAGGAATACCACTTTTCCAAGGTTTAAGGGGGCAACAAATCCATCCATGATACTTAGTTAGAGGTATCACCTTGGCAACCCACTTAAATCCAAGATGGCCGCCTTTGTAATTTTGAAGGAAAAATGCTATTTGCCACTTTAATTGCATTTATTTTATAACAGTATGATTTGTTTACTGTAAGCAAACAACTACATCATGATTCAAGTATTCTAGTTACTTATTCCAATAATTAAAAGTCCAAATATTATAATATCGATCTAATATAACCGAAATAATACAGTCATGTATCATAGCATGTGGAATTTGGGGAGCAGCCATCTTGGATTTTAGATGGTTGCCACGGTTAAACAGGGAAGTAATTATCAAAAATGGATCTGTTGCCCCCTAAAACCTTGGAAAAGTGGTATTACTTGTCATTTTTACTGTCCGGGTTCCCAATATACTCGATTTGGGGAAATATACAAATTATATAAAATACCTAATTATGCAAATAATATGCATTGCTAGAGGTTTCCTTTATGGCAACTAATCTTTGATATCTTAAATACATACTTAGAACATAACTGACAAATAATAATCTGGAATCATTGCTTATAAGGGGCTGTAGCCACTGAAAATCAATAATATTCATAAATATGCAAATTAGAGGCAGCCATCTTGGATTTGGGGATGTTTCCCATTTGGCACTTACAAACGAGCACCAAAAATGGAATCCTTGCCCCAAAATACCCTACAATACTTGTTTTATCAATATTTTACTATTCCGAGATTGAAAATGACCCCTGATCTTTATACACAAATATACAAATTAGCTAATTAACATTAAAATGTGGGAACAAAGCTAAAAAGTATTCTTAAACCTTCTAGAATATGAATCAATAAAACATGTTAGACTAAAGAACGTCTCCAGGTCTAATACACAAGTATAGATCCGTCTACAGGACTATTTATTTACTTCAATGACATTGATAAGTACATAGATAATGAGCTCCATAACCTTTAACCCCATGACCCCAACATATTTAAATTAGATAATTGTCACCCCGCGGATGCGAGGCTGACTGCTACAATCATATTTAATACGAAATATAGGAGAAGCGTTAAGAATGATGCCTCAAATCGGTAAAATATGGTGGTAACAAGGTCATGACCTCTAAATGTCACTTGGGGTCAAATTGAGCAAACTTCCACGAGGGAAAAAAATTCACATATAATGAAGATTATATGATAGGACTTTCATACTTCTTTCAAAAAGTGCACAATTGTTACCCTTAGCCGCCTAACTATAACAATATAAAAAAAAAACGAAAACATCACCAACATTACAGAGAGCAAGAGTACGTCATCGACAGAAATAAATCAGTCATTCCAAGTAGAAAACAAAATGTTACACAAATAAACATGCTCAACACTAAAGGGAACCAACACCCTAACAAATGTATAATTACTATACGACATATAATATAAGTCAACAACAAAGAATCAGGAAAATAGGTTACCAGAAAATCATCTAAAAATGATGAGCTCACGAGCTAGTAGAGAAGATTACGATATAATATGTAGGTAATTAAAGTGATCTGGTAACATTGTCCAAATCATGAACATCCAATGGGAGTTCTAGCGCTTCCTTCATATCTTGTTGTATTAATTATAGAAGCATAGGACAAGAATGTTGTTTTTTCTGATTTATATTCAAGTGTTCATATTATACAAATATTGACTGTCTTGAGGGGCAATATAACATTTGAGATCCTCGAGGGAAGTTATATTTGTGTCGAGGGACATTATATTTTTCCGAAGCGCGTAGCGCTGAGGAAAAATATAGTATTCCGAGACAAAAATATAACTCCCCAAGGGAAATGAAATGTTATATGGTTCCCGAAGGAAAAAGTCAATATCTGTTATATTATGATGACCTATATAGATACAAATCAAGATAAATATAAATTTGGTGTTGAAATAAAATTATGGACAAGGGAAAATCGTTAGATTAAATCGAAATCCTTCCAGTAGAACAGTGTGTTGTTATCGAAATGCTGCGCAAAATGCTTCTTTATTCGACCTTCCTTTCAAATTTACTTTCGGATCGCGCAATCTCCGTAGAAAGCTTAACAACGCTGCGCGTGCCAGGATGCTAATACGCGCACATTGTTCATCTTCACACACCCATTGTGACGTAAATTACGTCACCGGTCAATATAACGGCGTTATATTGACTGATCGGTCAATATAACGCTTCTCATCCTTGTAGCGATGGTCACGTGACAGCATTTTGACCAATCGCACACCAGTATCTTTATAGGTCATATAATATATTAAACTATCCACTGGATATGCGTAAGTGTGTACAAAGTCGGTACAAAGAGTTGGTGAATATCACTATGCATTGTTCTTATTACTCGGCCATATGACGTCCATTTAACTTGACATTTCCACCGAATAACCAGTGGATATATCAAATAATAACGTGTATATTGTATATACCATTCATCACATTTTGCATATGTCAACAAGTTTCCAAATCCATTTAAACGTGACTTAGACGTTTCCTGCAAACCAGCGAATGTTTGTTCGCACTAGTCTAAATTGTAAAGTTTGAATACGTATATCCAAATACAAAATATACGTATAATGTTTACTGGTAAAATGCATTACTAAAGGCCCAGTCCCATACTGACGATTTTCACGGCGATTCGCAACGATTTGACATTCGTCGAGAAAATCGCCATGGTCGTGTTGCATCGTGTTACATCGTATCGGTTCTTCCCCCAAAACCGTTGCGCATCGTGAAGAAAATCGTGAAAGCGGAGCCAAATCGCCGTCTTCAACTGTTCAAAATAATCGCCACGCCACGACGATTTTTACCAAAAACTATTGTATTTACCGTTGCACAATCGTGTCACGTCGTTCCACATCGTTGCAATTCGTTGCGACTCGTATCGCTTCGTCGTGAAGATCGCCGCTTTCCGTTTTTTAACTGACCATAGGCGTAAAGACTTACGTAATACCTATTCATCATGAGAGGGGGAGGGGGTGAATGAATAGATCATCCCCCTGTTGAATTGTATAAATGACAGATCTACGCCCATGGAACTGACTCAAACAAGTCCGATTGTTCATATGGTGCACTGCCCTATTGTTCCATAAAAAGAATGAAAGGAAATCGTCGCGACATGGCGATAGTTTTGAGCAGTCCCAAAACATTCGTTGTGCTAACACGATTCATGGCGTTCTTCGCGATGCGCAACGGTTCGCAGAACGAATTACAACGACTCGCAACGAACTACAACGACTCGCGACGACTCAAGCGATTTTCTCCACGAATGATAATTCGTTGCGAGTCGCCGTAAAAATCGCCACTATGGGACCACAACTTTTTTTCTGCCACGATTTTCCTACCGCAATGGTAAAAGACAAAAGAAGGACGAACTGACTCGTCGAACAACGACGAAGAACGAATATTCGTCTCGAGTCGCCGTACAATTCTTCCAAATTCGTTGTTAAATCGTGGCTAAATCGAGTCGATTCGTTCTAGTAAATCGTTGCGAGTCGTTGCGAGTCGCCGTGAAAATCGTCAGTATGGGACTGGGCCTTTACACAGTGGATAATGGTTCATTTAACCCGCTGCGTGTCAAGGTAGCATTTGTACACCACACAATACAAACAATGTAGTTGAGCTGGCACTCAAGGTGTTGAAACAACATATGTGCATAATTAATCTAAGGGACAAAACTTATATGTTGCCAACTGATGAAATGACACACGGATTCCCCCCCCCCCCCCCCCCCCCCACACACACACAAATATATACTGTATATATACAAATAAGAAATAACACAGCTAAACAACGACAATGGTAATAAGTTGATCTATAATTTTGTATTCCTTTCCCATTATTCTTTTATCAGAGACATTGCAGGTGAGCGAGGTGAGAGGAGAGGATATTTACACCGAGGCCGTTTGATGTGACCTTTCTACCACCATGCCTGTATCTCTGTGTGAGTGGAGGGTTAGAATCGGAAGATTCCTACCTCGAACTTCCAGCTATGACAATAACGGGTGTACACACAGGAAACATTCAAATACAAAAGACAAGGATTCCGAAGAAAATTACCCGACAAAAGGAAACCATGAATCAAAGCCGTCTGACAATAGACTGGGATTGATCTTAATAACACTACTCACATTATCATGTTTGTTGAGAATAAGTGAGGTGGTGGTACCAAGTATACACGGAAGTGTCGATCCATTTGATACACGTTCAGTTGTAACAACTGCAATATTCAACTCTCCGGTCGTAACAATCAAACCAATGTGTGCATTACCCGGCACCTCCTGGATATCCCCTACCTCCAGCTTGCTACCTCCAGACACACCATCAAGATTTAACTCTAATCGCTTGATATTCCAGGCAATGTATGCATCATACGACAACTTATCGGTGTCATCTACTTTCAGCCAAGTAACTTTAGACATGCCTTCAAGAGTGATCTATGAAATATTGACAATCCACCCAGTATATTCGTTGTCCGACATCTCATCGGTGACATCCACTTTCAGCGAACATGAACTGATATCAGACATCTCGCAATCTTTATCAGACCAAAGCGCAGTTGCCGTGCCTCCGAGACTAAAATCTCCCAGTGTGATAATCCAGGCAACATCTGCATTATACGAAGACTCTTTGGTGAGACTCACGTTAAGCTCATTAGCAATAGACGTACACTCAAAACCTAACTGTACTGTCACCTCACTCCAGGTAGTACGTACACTATTCGACAATGTAGTGATGACAGCCTCTTCTGACCAAACAACAACCGGCTTACCTTCACGATTAAGCTCTTCTGATTTTACAGTCCAGTCAATACCCGCATCATGGAACAACTTGTCGTGGCCTGCAGCTTACCAGGTACGTTCTCATGGACTTGTCATACGTGTACATGTACATGAACATCGTGCATATTTGGTAAATATTGTTTATCCCCATGTTTATCCCCAAAATTAATAGGCAAATAAATATGTCGTGAACATGTTTAAATTGCAATGTAACCTTGTATTTAGTCAAACTCACCATCTCTGGTCCAAGGCCAAGCAATAAGAAGTTTCGACCTATTTAGACATTGTCAGAGCCACTAGGCTTGCATTACAAAGGGGCCCTTTTGCGGTATTATAAATTATATGCATGTTTATAGGTTCGGTAAAGTTCTTACTTGTTAATACAAACAAATACCTTCGCTTTAAAGTCATGTGACATTGTTATATGACAAATTCTCACATGTTATTGAAATCAAATTTTAAAAAGTAATCACATTATATTAATTACGTTGCCCCAGCATGAAGTATTTTAATTAGCAAGTGTGTTTCCCAGGGGGGTCTGTCCTCATTGAAAGGGGGGTATCATGCGTGACCAAGAAAACGAGTAATTAGGGTGTTTTTTACGATCAGGCGAGATACTCGAGTATCTCGAATAGGGTCTCAAAATCACCCAAAATCAGGCAAAAGGGTATCTTTTTTAGGCTGATGAATTACTCGTTTAGGGTCTCAAAAAGATGAATTACTCGTTTAGGGTCTCAAAAACTCAGCTTACTTGCTTAGTGTATCAAAAATAGTTATAACTTGCTTAGGGGCTTACAAAAACATTGATTACTTGCTTAGGGTATCAAAAATACTTGCTATGGGGTTTACAAAAAATTGATTACTTGCTTAGGGTATCAAATTACCGATAATCATACTTACTTAGGGTGTATTTTTTGCACCACGCAAATACTCGTTTAGGGTGCTTTTGGCAAGTCCTTGGTCACGCATGATACCCCCCTTTCTATGAGGACAGACCCCCCCCCCCCCCCCCCCGGGGTGAGTTTTCATCGCTGTTGTTGTTTTCTTGTACTAGGCCATATATTTAATTGTGACCTGATGAAGCAAAACCCCACACGTGTCGGTACAAATACACATTTAAACTAAAACCCGTTGGCAAGGCCTTTTAACAAGCTTTAATTCGATGCCTCTTTCTAAAAACAGAAGCGGCCTATAATTGGCAAATCAGTACTGTTTAGACATTGTGATAATAAAAATGCCCATATCTTCAAAACGTGAAACGGACAAGTGCAGGGTTTTGCTATAATCCTGTCACAAACCCGTCTGTCTCAATTATCCTAAGCTGCATACTTGAGTTTGATGTATATCATTAGCCATCAATACTGTATTTAAAGAACACATTTATATCCCATTCCTACTCAAACGTCAGTGTGTTCTTTGTTTCTAATATTTCTGTAGCAGGAAACTGTCTTTCAGAATTCTTGCTATGCATCCTGCGTCCGCCTGAAGAAGAGTGAAGGGGATTGTCTGCGGAAGCTATTCATCTCTGGTCTCAACCTGATGAGGGCAGGGGACATAGAAACCAATCCCGGTCCTAAGAGCAAGACCAAGACCAAAGGATCATATACTGATTCCGGGTATGTCCTTTTGTACACGAATTGCATGTTTGTGTTGTTAATTACTTTATTATGTACTCGTATTTTTCTCGGGTAGGGGAGGGGGGGGGGGGGGGGAGGTAGGCTTCCCTGGACCTTGCGTCATCCTTTACTGTTCAATCTCCTCCCCTTTTAGCGCAACTGGATTGTCGAATTTTTCAAATCGTTATGCATGAAGTTTACTTAGAATATCAAATATCTACCCCATATTCATATATAAAATGATGTACATCTTTGACAAGTTTTTTCTGTCACGCTACTATTATGTATTTACCGTCTATCGTGTATTCGTTACACACTTACACCTGTTTATTTTAACCATCTTAATATGTTCTCCTTTACATCGTGCCATATGGATAAATGCACATCTACGAATGGTGAATGGTTTAAGTGATGAACAAGAATATTAATATTAGAAAATTTGCAATATAGCTCAGTGACATAGAAATAAGCTTGCTAATTGTTTGAGGCACACTCATCATTGATGTTTGTTTGTTTGTGTTGTTTGTTTTGTTTTGCATTATATAGTTTGTTGGCAATAACTCACCCCATCACTTGTGCTGTGAGCGTTTGTGAGTAAAGAAAGATGACTACACATTATTTCTCTATATTACTTTATTTTGAAAGAATGTGAAAACCAGTTATTATCTGACATACTTATAAATGATGTTTGTTTCTTCCATCGTGTGTTATTCATTCATTCATCACAGCCCACCTCCAGACACCCTATCCGATACGATCATCATGGCTCTGGCTAGAAAAGTCCCGCATGACAGGCTCCATGATCTAGGCGTCGCACTCGGGAAGACCTGGGACGAAGTCAACAACATATGGATCAAGCACTTGAACAACACTGCATTGGCTGCGACAGAGGTTCTTATGGCCTGGAAGACGGAGCATGGCACAGGACCTCAGCAGAAGGAGGCTCTTCGGGATATCTTACAGAAGGTTGGACTGTCTACACAGCTACACATTCCACTAGACATACCGGAGGGAACATCGACATCTCCATCTCGGGTTAAAGGTACGTTGTCAATAGCGCGATGATCTATGACTCGTTAGCTGGTTAGAAAGATGCATTCTACCCAAAATGTCATGCCATTCGAACATACACATTGACATTATAAGTAACATTTAGGATATTTAGTTTACAAATACAATATATACTACGACAATTAGGTTGTTTCACACGAAATGTCATGATTATCATAATCGACACCGTTGTCTGATTTGTTTGTTATTATTATTATTTTGTTATAACACCATCATTAATAGTACTCCAATTTGCTGACCGTTCGAAATAGAACTGAATTGTCATTGTATAGTGTTTGATTCTCGTTTCACGTAGACAAAGTTATGTGTATAGTCAATACCAAATGGGCAATATGTGTCACATTGAGCATGGGTTTATTAGCATAATCAGTAAACTAGTTGTTTTCTGGCACACTATTTTTAATATTAATAGTTCAATGTTCATCAACATTGGCAACTGGCAAGAAGTCATACAAGTTCATCAGAGCATCATCATTGAGAGAAGATGCTCATACGTTTGGTTATAAACCGGCAGCCCAGGCAGGTTTCGTCCATTGAAAAGATTGATTTCTGAACACATGCACAGTACAATGGGAATGTAACAAATCCAAATACGCGGGTGGGGTCTACTCAGGGCGTTTGGCTCCTGTTCGTCTCCAAACACACTTTCAAAATACAACTCCCATACATTCATGGCTATAACGAGACGAGCTCTAAAATGTTGGTCTTACACGAAGCTTCCATTGTGTGCGTACGTAACTGTACGTGAAACGTTGTCAGAACGTCGACGTCGGCGAATCACCAACAAAGGCCCAGTCGATGCGCAGTGTTCATATCGAGTGCATTAAAATGGCAGATAGGTATCACGCAAAATGTCAGTTAACCCAAACAGTGGCAGTGGAGCACATTTCCAGTGCCACCTTAATTGGAAGGCCACCGCTAAATTGATTATGTGGGATTTGAAAGCAATCTATTGTTAAAAGCAAACGCCCAACATAGTGCAGATTAGGGTGTGCGCTGAATTGATATAGCCACTTACGTTTACAATGCCACCGCACGACACATGATTAATTATTATATAACTCTATTGCTGCAATCACAGCAATGGCATCAAAACGGTAGCTTTAATGCACACACTTTGCATGTTAGGTATTAAGTTTTGTCTTTTTGCAACACTGTTACCGAAGAAAGAAACACAATTATTATGCTAAAACACATTGGAAGAAGTGCAGAATACATAGGCTGTCCGAAAATGTTTACTTTGATTATTTTGTAAGAATACATTTTCGTATAACGGATCAAGGGTACCACACATTAAATTCATGTTGCTGTTAAAATATCGGCGTTGCATGTATATACTAATTCATTATCAAAATGGAATGGTGTCCTTCACAGATTTAATTTGGTGTGTGTATTGGTATTGACTTTCGGCTTTATTGGATTTGGATGCGTTATATGAATGTAGTGTTTTAGACAGTAACAATAAAGAGTTTCTAAGAACAAACTTATAATCAAACTTAATGGTTTCCTCTTTTGCCCACTTCTGAGTAATTTAATATTTTAAGAATTCCCTCATTTATCAACAAGCTTATAATATGTTTTTTCAGTGACAAAGTATTGAAGTGTTCTTAGCACTTTGTATTTCTTTATTCGGTAGTGTTACAAAATACAAAACTGAACTGACATTTCTTATTGATGCTTACCTGTCATCTCAATTTACTTGATTTGAATATTGCACATGGCTTGGGCTTTTGTATGAGATTCGCCGACGTCGGCGTTCTGATAGTTTGATTTGTTAGATTTCTATTGTAATGTTGCTGTTTTCAGAAATCGATTCTCTCTTATCTTAGCACCAAACCACCATGGGCACTGTCGGTCTAATATACCCTTTACGTTGTATATTCGTATATGTTTATATTTCGTTATTTTGTTTCTTATTTGATTTTAGGCTACATGGATTGCCCGATAACATCACAATTCACCGTCGGCAAATGTCGCCACATGCTAGCTGAACGATACAAGAGAAGGATATGTCTGGTTAACAGAATGCCAGGGGATCTGACGAAATACGTCAATGTGAAAGATGTGTACACAGTAGTCAAAATGTACAAGACAGACGCCGTCAGCAATAGTCGTGGAGATCAAGATAGGGTGGTACTTGAAGGGTCGTTAAATGACATATTCACAACTGAAGTAAACGACGTGTTACCAAACCGAATCGTACTATATGCTGCAGCGGGCAAGGGCAAAACTACCGCAGTTGCCAAACTAGCTTATGACTGGGCGCATGAAATTCAGGGATCCCCATTAAATGATTTACCACTCTTGTTCATTCTTCGACTTCGCGACATTAGTCGAAATCAGTCCCTTGGAGAGGCAATAAAAAGAGATGAAGATCTAACTCCCGTATGTATTGAACAATTATTCATTCGAAAAAATCACGAAATTTGCTGGATCATTCTAGATGGACTGGACGAGTTTAGTGGGAGTATTACAACCAAAGAAGTCAAACATTTAAGCAATATCATTTCTATTCTGCAGAACAGGGACATGACACTATCAAGAGTGGTCGTCACGACTCGACCTCATCTTGAAAAGGAGTTCAAACAGGGGGGACTCGCGTTAGTCTATGCAAAATTCGAGATAGAAGGGTTTTCTTTAGATAACGTACAACACTTCATTGATGACTTCTTTGCCGATAAGTCATCATCGGGACAGGACTTAAAAGCGTTCTTGAACAGTAACGATTTACTGAGTGAGTTAGTAACAACTCCACTTTTCTGTTTGATGGTTTGCACTCTATGGAACTATCCTAACAATTTGCTATCTAACATAAAAACGCAAAGCGAGCTTTTCAATGCAATCCTCCTCTATCTGTGGTATCAGATTAGAGAGAAGAACACACACAAATATACCAAAGCTTGGCTGAACAAAACACAACAACAACTCGGGAAGATAGCTCTACGAGCACTGGTTGATGACAGTAACAAACTGTTGTTTACACCTGGAGATTTCAAAAAGCATCCCAAAGCTTTAACGAATGGGCTCATATTAGGTATCATATCAGAAACTAGTCCCGATGCAACATTTAATCCTTTAGATACAAATCAAACGGTGTTAAGGCAAATCGAATATTTCCATAAGTCTGCTCAAGAACATCTCGCAGGTAAATACGTATCAGAGAGGTACGTGAACACGAATCGTTTTCTAAGAAAGAGGGGATTCACACAGTTGGACAAGTTTCTAGTGAACATAGAACAATCCCTACAAGACTACGAAAACCTTCTCCGATTTGCTGCGGGGTCACATCCAGAGACCTGCCTTAAGGCTATGAGTGCTATCCTGTCATCTACATTCCTGGAGGATAGCGAGCGATTTCGCATCATCATGGACATGTCTACAGAGGCACAGGATTTGCAAGGCAATGTGTCTGCCATTCTACATAGGTTCGTCTCTACAGATTCTATGATACTAACATCACCAACTCTCTACACGGCAGTGGGAATGAAAGCTCTGCCAGATGAGATCAAGACAAAGGCATGGCATTATTTGCAACATCTTGGTAGTGATGCTAAAATCGAAAATTTAGTATACGATTTGTTTGAACGTTTTAATATAGATCATACAGTGCGTTTCAGAACAAAAGGGAAATGCGTTTTACACATCAATTATTATAACATGAGTTTATAATTGTAAAAACATCGCAATCAGTCCATATTGCGTATCGTTGTACAATACATGTTCATTAGTGGTGTGTCCAAAGATAAACACATAAAGTAGCATTTCGTGATAATCGTTTTTAAATCAAAACTAACGTTCTAACCTAGCGGCGGTGTGATCAATGGGATTAACGACACGTTGATACATTTTGTATTCAAGGGGTAAATTACATTTTTTTTAAGTAAACGTTTGTTGTCAATTCTAGTATGGTCTATGACTATACTACCCTAGCCCACAAGAAAGGGGAGAAAGGGAACATTATAATGCTGATAGTATGAATATCCTATAGTTTGTATGAGTATCTTGCACATATGGATACGCACCAAATACGCACCCAATGCACCGAATTCATCCATAAACATGACAAATAAGTAGGCATTTGGTATATGAGATCAAGCGGAATAGGATGGTTAGGTTGACTATTATTATTAGCATTAGTTTGTATTATTATGTATTCGACCAATAAGCATAGTACAATTTATAGAGCACACATAATTATACACATATGCGAATTATACACACATCAAGGTTACAACTGAGACACTAGAGAGAAGCAGTATGTTGGCCTTTCCATTGGCAATGTGGACCCGTGCACACACACTGGTTCCAGGACATGCATCATTAAGGAACTTTTATACAGTCAAACCTGCCAATGCGACCACCTGTCTATATAATAGCGACCACCTGTTCATAACGACCGCTCTCCGGTCCTTACTGAAAAATCATGTGTTAAACGACCTGCGTAATGCGACCACCTGCCTAACGCGACCAGCGACCACCCTATTTGGGTCCCGACGCAAGTATTAAACCTTTGTATAGCGACCAAAATAGCCGCTAATGAGCAACCAATGCATCGACTCAGCCGCCTCTGGACGTTCAGGGCTCCATGTGTGATAGTGCCAATACTTTTGAAATCACAATTACCTTCAGACAGACGCTTAATTACCGACACCAAAGATTATTGCCCTTCAGTACCTGATGCTGATACAGGAATGCGTCGAACAAGGCACTTTACTCAACATTACAACTGAATTTCATCTAACAAATATTTTAACTGCCGAGGCGGGGTGTTGCCCCCGTGTTTCTTACTCTTTTCATTGATAATCTGTGCGCTTGTTACGACCAAACATGACATCTTGATCCCAGAATTCTGATTCTCTCAAGTCTCATGATGAGTAAATAAATGAAATACATTTGTATTTCACATAAACATATAATACCCATTCAATATTTAAAGGGACTAAGTAACATTGTCCAAATCTTCAAAATAAAATGTTGATTCTAGCGGTTTCCTTATACCTTGTTGTATTCGTATTAACAATAAAATCATGGGACAGGTTTCGGTTTTTCAAATTTCCCTTTCGTTACAAAGATATGTATGATTGAAGTATTCATATAAGAAAAACTCCGGGCTAGTTTTTCTTCCGTGTACAAAGTGAGTGCAGTGAGTTACTGAATATCACTTTGCATTTTCGCTCATTACTTGGCCATACAATGTCCATTTGACTTGAAATGTTCACGCATTACCCTGTGGACATATGAGATAACAACAATATACATTGCATCAACCATTCATCACTTTTTGCACATTTCAACAAAGTTACTAGATCCCTTTAATAATGCTATATCATTTCAACATTTGCCTATGGTTATGCATGCAACAAAATACAAAATACTTAATGAAATATGGACATGTGCGTGTACAGGTGCCAAATACTTATACATGTGCCTACAGGCACAATATATGCGACCAGACATTCAAACATGGCCGACAACCTGTCTAATGCGACCACCTGTCCATAGCGACCGCTTTTCGCCGGTCCCTTGAGTGGTCGCTATAGACAGGTTTGACTGTAACACACTCTTATACGTAGGGGGTTTAATAATTTCCGCCAACGTCCAATTAAATCTAAATTACGTTAACAACATTAAAACCTAACATAAGTTAATGAAAGGATTATGTTACGCGGCACAAAGTAGTACTATAACGTAACATGAGTTAAACAAATAGATTATGTATTGATATGCATCGCGATAATAACAACACTGGACGGTATAATTACCGATTGCGTGTACAGGTGCCAAATACTTATACATGTGCCTACAGGCACAATATATGCGACCAGACATTCAAAAATGGCCGACAACCTGTCTAATGCGACCACCTGTCCATAGCGACCGCTTTTCGCCGGTCCCTTGAGTGGTCGCTATAGACAGGTTTGACTGTAACACACTATTATACGTAGGGGGTTTAATAATTTCCGCCAACGTCCAATTAAATCTAAATTACGTTAAAGGGAGAGATTCACTTTTGCAAGCCAAAATTCAAAAGTTGCGAGGTTATTGTCTTATATGAAAGGAAATGTCATTTAATAGCATGCCTGAACAAATTAGGGCTTGAAATCTCTTTTTCGTGGAGTTATAGACCTAAAACTGAATAAACTGAGGGACGTCGGTTAATTATGTACATACGTATTTTTGGCCGGTGAGTAAGTTCGTACATAGATTTCACGGAGTGCCAGATCGGTATGCATGACCCCTACGTGACTCCCGCTAGCTACGTGAGCCGCGCATAAGTACTAATGTGTGAGCGTTTACCAAGCAAAATACCCAAACTTCGCTTAAACTGACTACATGTAATTATATATTCTTTCTTTTTGAGATCTTTTTCCGTGACATACGTTAACAAATGTCGGCTTCACAATACCTTTACGAGAATTAGTACTATATTGTTGTAATATTATGCTAAATCAGTTGAACTCCTTTATTGACCGATATATAGTTTAAATGGAGGGACGCATTCGTTTTTCATTCGTAGAATCCAAATTAGAGGGCTGTTCGCTCTGATTTTTTTTTGCGTGTTACATTGATCCCCATCCATCAACTGAAAGCTGTTCAGACGTTTTGTAAAAGTGGATCTGTCCCTTTAACAACATTAAAACCTAATATAAGTTAATGAAAGGATTATGTTACGCGGCACAAACCCAGCTAGCCACCTGACGTCGGGCCGATGTCGGAATTTGGTTGCCGGATGTCGGCATATCGCCGTTGGCTCGAGGTTAAAATGTCCGCCAGCCCAACATCGTCACGACGTCATTTTTGTGATATATTGGAATAACGTCATTTTCCGACAATGGCCCAACATCATCTCATGACATGATGTTGGGCCATTGTCGGAAAATGACGTTATGCCAATATATCACAAAAATGACGTCGTGACGATGTTGGGCTGGCGGACATTTTAACCTCGAGCCAACGGCGATATGCCGACATCCGGCAACCAAATTCCGACATCGGCCCGACGTCAGGTGGCTAGCTGGGAAGTAGTACTATAACGTAACATGAGTTAAACAAATATGCATCGCGATAATAACAACACTGGACGGTATCATTACCGATTGCTCGCTGTAAAAAAATGAAATGACACGACACAATCTGTGTACAATTTTACAAACAAAATACACCAGCAAATTTGGATATTAAATACCTGCATAAAAGGAATATGCACAATAAACATACAGGATAAAACACTTTAGACGGAAAATCAATTTTTGAATTTTAAAACGGCGGTTGTGTTCCAGAAGTTAGATGGTGAAACGTCAAGCTACCAGAGCGTCCATGGTTCACATACTGTTTCCAGACAGCCTTGAGCAATAACATACACCAGAGATATACTTAAAAGACAAGGACCAAATAATATAGTCTCTCATTAATGGCAATGTAAACCAATTTAGGGATTTCACATTGATTGGGGGGGGGGGGGCGTGGGGCGTGTGGGAGGGGGGAGGGGTGCTCAGTAGAATCTGATACATCGGGGTAGAGCAAAGGGACACATCATCTATGAGCCTAAGTCAATGTAAACAGTTGTAATTAAGAATGTTAAGTTAAGCGGGTAATATTATGCTTTTTGACCTTATTATAATAAAATAGAAATTTACCGAAATCCTAAAGAAAACAAGATGTAATACTTTTTAATCATGTCTACCACAATTTGAAACCTATGTCACTATTATAACCCATGATTACCAAGTACGGTACAAACCCGATTTTTCGTTCTATTTCATCATGCTGCCGATAGAACAAGGCTATGTATCACTCAACAATGGTACTTAAACAAAATACCATTGTAGAGCAAATTGAGAATTGATTGACATGCTGAATACTTAACGAAGTAGGCATTTACAGGAATCAAACTCGGGATCTCAAGACATTGTAATCCCTGGTCTTGATTGTGGACACTACTCCCCACTCTATGGCGTAGATACAGAATGAAGCACGTTGGGTTATTCCCCTTAATGATAAGACATAACAATACAGACAACATACAATTATAATCCTTTAAAAGTAATTAACTAGATAAAGTGTGTCTCCGACAATTTACCCCCACCCCCACAATACACCAAACTGTCTCTATTAATTGGCTGTAAGTATGTGCATCACATGATTGTCCTCATCTTATTTACTCTACTGTTGAGGCTCAGCTTTGAGGATTGATCGATTGGTGGTTTCTTTAAAAGTATATTATTGTGAAACATTATACTTGAGGATAATGTATCATTATGCATGTTATGATGTTACTTTTTTCACGTGTTATTCTTTATTAGGTAACATGTATTGAAATCAAAACTCCTCGCTTGACATCTCATCTACCAGAGAGACTCGGTGATGGCCTCCAGTCTCTCGCAAACCTTCAGCAGTTGACCATCACTGATCCACCATCAGTCACTTCGCTGCCTCACTTGACCAGCATCAGATGCTTGAAGTTCCTTGGCCTTCCTCGGGAGTGCAGAGACTGGGCATGGTTGCGTTCTACACAGAACCTGCAAGACATCGAAGTGTCAGTCAGACGAACGGAATCATCAGAAGGGCAAGAGAGAATCCACGTCAAAGGCAACAAAGCTACTGCCACAGATATTGAGAGTTCATCAATGATCGATATCCTGGAAAACCTTCCGACGAATATACTAAATGAGGTAAATACCCTTTTCTGCTTCTTTGACAATACGTAATGCTTTGAAGGGATCTATCTAGTAATATTGCCGTGTACAGAAACTGATGAATGGTTGGTATAATCTGTTGTTCTGATATGTCCACCAAGTAATATGTAAAAATATTACTATTAATGTCGATGTTATAATGACTGAGTTATGAGCGAACATGCTTAGATATATTCACCAGCTCATTGTACTGGATGTGTACATGGTTATGTACGTGGACAGATAACAATCTGAACACTTCAAGTCGTAAATATTTTTTTTTGTTATGGAAGAGAAATTACAAATATCGAATACTGTATGTAACTAATACTGTTAATTAATACGAATGCAACAAGGTACAAACAAACCATTAGAGTTTTATGTAAGTTTTGATGATTTGGACAATATTACTAGATCCCTCATGCCTATCACCATTAATAGCACCGTCATCATTACCATACCAACATATTCATGATAGTTGATTGCCACATCCACCACCACCATCATTTATCATCATATCATCAACATCATATTAAGCAATATTAGTATCATTATCATGACGATCATAACCATAATCATCAACAACGTCATCATTATTATCGTCAGTATCATCATAATTATACTCCAGATAAACCCAACACGCCGATGAGTATACCTTGTCCAATGAAATATGATCACTACTCTGATGATAGAAATGTGCATTCAGAGTCAGATCCAGTATTGGGTCCGTGCGTACTTCTCCCCAAATACATTATCTACGAAGGTGCGATTTAATATAATTTACCCCATGCGTATTTGCCACATGATCTTCACATTAACATAATCGCGGTGATCATCAACTTTCCCATTATTATCAGCACGAAAAAATCATACTTCAACGCACCATCGACATTTACATTGGCATGATTATCATCATCACCATATGGTTATCAACAGTTACATCATCAACGCCATCACCTTGGCATAATTAACCAATTAACAACATTGTCATAATCATTACCGTTACTGTTACCGTCAGTTCCTTCATCACCTTAACAGGGACCACCAGGCAAAGACAACACATATGTCCTGGTACATTTTTGTGATATCAAATAGATACCCAACATTTTGCAAAGGGTTGTGTAATTTATAAACTAAGCAATTAATGTCCACCACTTACGGAACCACTACTATTTCCTGGTTCCGTACATGCCAAACATTTGCAAGTGCGCCAATGCTATTCACGCGTAAGTTGTTTGGAGACCATATAATCCCAGGCGATTTGTTCGCTCTGGACAAATTAGTCTCGTACATAGACCGCTGATGATGTGTTTTTCCGATTATATATTTTTTTTCTGGAATCATATTTTTGTGAACTTATTGATTGAATGGAATACTAAAGATGTTACCTTTAATTTATCAGAATATTATTATTGAGTTGGTGGCACCCTTTAATGAACATCGTCATCAACATCATAATCATTATCATCATTCTTAATATCATACATGTTAATCCCCATTATCATTCTCATCAGTATCCGTTGACATACGTGGCGTAGCTACTACTGATCTCTGATCTTATTGAAATACAAAGTGTTTCATCCCATTCATTTGAAATTAGTTCGACCAGGGTACGCCACTCTCTCTCTTGGATGGATGCAACCAGATGTGTAGCGCATAATCCTTCTTGTGTATAGAACTCCCTGTTATTTATCATAATATCTCCTCTTATGTTTATCAAACATTGAGCATAATGCATTAAGTTGTTGCTATTATTCATGTATCATTTTTCAACAGGTAACAGGTATTAAAATCAAAACTCCGCGTCTGAAATCGACTCTACTAGACAGACTATGGGATGTCCTACAGTCTTTCTCGAACCTTCAGCAGGTGACCATCACAGACCCAACAATCGTCACTTCGCTGCCTCACTTGACTAGCATTAAATGCTTGAAGTTCCTTGGCCTTCCTCGGGAGTGCGGAGACTGGTCATGGCTGCGTTCTACGCATAACCTGCAAGACATCGAAGTGTCAGTCAGACGAACGGAATCATCAAAAGCGCAAGAGAACATCCACGTCGAAGGCAACATAGCTACTGTCACACATGTTGAGACTTCGGAAATAATAGCTGTATTGGAATCCCTACCTCTGTATATGCACAATAAGGTAACATATCACATGATGTTGACTATGTTTATGAGGTAGAGTAATCACTATTCTGCATTATTTGTTAAAATTGGAACAAAACATTCCCCACGGCTCAAACAATACTAGCTGGATTACTCCACTGGGGGTTGTTATGTTGTATTAAAGTGGTAAATAATTATAATTGTATTGTTTCACTTATTTTCCAACTCGATCTAATTACAAATACGAGACTTACACGTGACAGTGTGATATTCAATCACATGCTTAAAAAAACAATCCTTAAAAAAAGGAATAATGTGACTCCTCTGAATTTCGTATTCAACAGAAGTATGATCGGAATCCGTTGAGATGTATGATGATACACTGTATATTTGTTTATCATAGATGGACGACGCCTTTCACTTGTTTTTTTTTCCTTATAATGATAACAATAACAATGATAACAGGTTCGATTTTAATAGCGCCTTATGTGCTTAAGTGTAATGTTATCGGAACCAATAAAATATAATCACCAATGTTTATGATGTAATAATATTGAACTGCTTTTTTTAACTAACAAACTAAATTTCGACGACCGTCGTTTGTTTGTCGTTCGTTTCAATAATAATGATACAAATAAGGTTCAATTTATATAGCGCACCATCAGTATAAACTTATAATATGATATATAATATACTCGATTTATATAGCGCCTTATATGATTGATAATCATCTCTAAGCGCTTTACAATGATAATATTACCCTCGGTCATAGGATGCGATGCGAACCAGCACACATTGTGTGCACCATCTCCACTCCCTAGGGAGCATTCATTTCAAGCGGCTCGTGGGCATTTAGAAAATTCTTCACATTAAGGCTTTCACCTCCTACCGGGTCCTCATTTATACACCTGGGTAGAGAGCAGCAATTGTGGATAAATTGTCTTGCTGAAGGACAAAGGCAGTGGGCAGGGTTCTTACTCGGGATCTCATGATCGGAAAGCACGCGCTTTACCAATCTTGTCACACCAAAAAGTACACTTATTTCATCATTTGTAAGCACTTTGCACTTACATAAGGGCTTGTACCTCCCTACCAGGTCCTCATTCTACTTGATATAATATGGTAGGTATTGACAATGCTGCCGTTTCTGAACAGATTTTGATCAGTCAAATGTCATGTTGTTATTGATTGAAACACTTATACGTTCATTGCAACACAACTATATACTTGACAAATAAATCTCTACCCGTCATTAGTCTTACCACAAAATCTTAGCCGATCGAATATCAGCTTATAATAGCTATATCCAGCATTCATGATTGCACTAAAAAATAATAAGCAAAGGGAAATCGTGCCAATTTTAGGCCAACATTTCATAATTGTAGGGCATTTACTACGTCGGTTTTAAGATTATGTCGGCCTTCTAACATAATTACACTCCCATTTGTTCGGTTGTCAGCTGACCCCCCCCCCCCCCCCCCCCCCCCCCTTCTCTAATGGAAATCATATCGCTAATGTCACCAATCGTTCGTGTAAGTAGATGGCGAGTAAAGTAATTTATAATAATATTTTGTACTGTATTACCCATACATCTTAGTTATCGTTTTTGCCTTATTATTTTCTACAGAGACGCACGGATGACACGGACACTGCGACAAAAAACATAGCAACTGCACTGTACAATTATAACATGCATACAAACATAAAATTCCTCCAAACGTCGCGCCCCCTGGGTAAAGAATGAACGCTACGCCACTGTACATGGTGCAAAAGTATACTGCACTGTTAGCCTGCTTTCCGGTATCCAAAATATCGAGTCATTCATGTACACTTAACAATACTTACAGCGCTTGTAAAGTGGCGTAGCGTGAACATAACATACTGATGTGAGGGGGGAAGGGGGGGGGGGGGGGGGCACAACCAATACATCGTTGATATCACACCCACATATGCCCGATGCATGTATTCGTTTTTATTACCTGTATGTTTCTTATTAATTGGTAATCAATTGGATGGGTACTGGGTACAAACCCCTGTTATTTCGATATTTCATAACATGTTTTCTTTAAATTACATTTGATCGAAATATCCTTGTCATGTCAACCCGGCAAATTGATCGTATTTCTTTTGTTTAGTCACTTATGCATGCTTACACAATTTGACTATACATGAGTAAGTTTCTATCTATTATACAATAACTACATTATTTGTCTTTGTCTCGTTTTTCTCATTTTATTTGCATTAGATAAACGCACTCGTTATTGGTAACACTACGCTAGACGAACCTCTGTCCCTGAGGCTGTGGTCCTGCTTCCAATCGTTCACCTCACTCATTAGTCTTGACATCCGTGACTCATCCCTCCCTCTCCCTACCAGCCCGCCTACCCTCCCGTCCGTCCGGAAACTGAAGGCTAATCGTCACACATCAGACAGCTACAGCGGCCTGATCGAGTCGCTGTCTAGTTTGAACACGCTCACTGTTGAGCACCGTGACGCAGAGCGAGACATCGACCAGATAGCGGCCGGTCTCACACGGGGCGGAGGAGGGGAGATGACGCGCATCGAGCTGAATTGTTTCCGCGCGGATCAACGCACAGTATCAGCCGCGTGCATGTCAAGGCTGAGTGAGGCGATGCGATGCCAGACCACCAAGCTGCAGGAGATACAGCTGTATAGGCTGAACATCGATGAGGAGGCGGGCCTCGTCAGCTTGGTGGAGGCGTGCAGGTCTTTCAGCACTATGCGGACAATAGAGTGAGTGTTCACGGTCTGTGATGCTTTGTTTTGAAAATACTGATAATGACTGCTGTGTTTATATTAATATTATGTTCATTTTGTTTATGTTTTTCGGATGGTATTTTGCGAAATGTTTTATTTTCATGAAATAGTATTGTCCATGTGTTTTAGATCGCAATAGCATTATATGGTAAGGACAGCGTATAATGAAGTGATACAAAACAATCCCGGGTTCAAAAAGGTGCATATATAGTTACTCTACTTCTATCGTACAAATGTGTTCTCGTGCAATAATTATAACAATTTTTATCGTATCCATATAGAGAATAATTTTGCTTTAAATAGACACAAAAAATACCAAACTGGATAGAAAGCAATTATAATATTCCATAATACGTTTTCGCCAGGAAAAAATTGTACCCGTGGCGCAAAACCACAAACATATATGTCGGAAAAATTACCCGTGGCGCATGTATTGCTGCTATTCAAGCACGGGATGCCGCGCCGCAGGGGTAGGAGTAGGGCCGGGAGTCATCAGATATCGCCCAATTTCCCGTTGCCCGACTTTTCAATGTGAAATTTGCAACATCGGAAATGAAAAAAATTTTTTAGAAAATTGCCCAATGTCAGTGTAAAAGTACATATTTTACCGTATGAGTGGTTATTTTTAGCAAAATTATCGACTTGTTTGACAAATTGATCGACGCAAATTGAACATGTGCATCGAAAAAAAACCTACGGAACACACACTAGAAGGTCTGCCAGAGTTTCGGCAGGGCGGCAGGCCCCGCGCTGCGAGAGAGGTAGCTAGCTAGTGCGCCAACTGCCTTGTAAGTTGCACTCTTAAAAGTGCCGAAAAGGAACGAAAATGCAAGATTATTACGATCGCACCTATTCTAGACTATCTATTATTTTACTTACATGTTTGCAAGGCTTTTAAAACAAATACGAGAACAATTACCTGCAAAACGGCACAAAAATGCACTGATAATCTCGATATAGTTTTCTAACTCTTGCTCGGACCAGGTGAACTGAACCTAGCACACTTTTGTTGCCAATTTGCGAACGGGCCCGCGTAGACTACACTACACGTTATATGATATCGCTGTCCAGAAATTGGCAACGATCGCAAACGATCTGATTTTCTGCTATGTTCAATCGCTTACTGATATTCTCGCTCGCGTAACAACAAGCGCTTGAGTGAATGTTTCACTTCGGGAAAAGTAATATTTTGCTAAAAACTGAGGTAATACTAAATATTCTGTAACTATATTTCCGTAAATATTGTTTCATAAATCCAGCAAAGTATCGATACTTGTCATTTTATTGCCAGATAAAAAAATGAATTTGAGCGCGAAACACTGCATTTTTGCAGACCGCTTTATGAGATTCGATCGGATGAAGCGCAGCAGCGGTCCAACTGCCTGTGCTGGCTGCCGCGCCCGCGGGCGGCCGCCCGCCCGGCCGGACGACTGGGCGAGGGTTGGGTGTACGGTGCGTGTTTCTAAAATTATATCGGAGATTTCCTCGTCTCCTCGAAGCGATTTAAGAGCGAGGATGCGCCTTTATTTGGCAATAATATTTGTTGTATTTGTGGAGACAAATGATCAAATAGGAATTATGAAAATGGTGTCTGCAAATATGGGGAAATTGTCATGAATTTATTGATTTTACACATGGCGGTATTATCTCATCAAAATTTTCGGGTGGCGCAAGTTTGAAGAATAAATTTACGCGTGGCGGCACCGCCACGCGAAAACGGCCTGGCGAGAATACACTTAACTATAGTTTCAGAGGTAGGATATCATATGCCGTGTATTTTGGCAAACCGAACATTTATCAATGTGATAAATCATTGTGTGTGTGTGTGTGTTTAATACACTTTACACGATGCAAATGGCAAGTAGCGTACGAATCGTAACGCCATCGGTAGATTTACCATCAATGGAATGCAATCAATGTGTCTTACATGTGAACTTGCCCTAGTTCTTAGTATGGTGCACAGCGAACTGTACACATTTATAAGCACACTCTGAATCGGATGTTTTGAATTAAATAATTATTTTACCAAAACAACTAACCGTGTTTACACTATTTATGCCGGCTATATTTAAACTTATAATTGTTGATACTGCTTGTATGTGCCTGTGTTTAGATTCGTTTCACGATTTACTTGTCTTGCTGTGTTGAATGTAATTTGTCAATATTACTGTATACATGTGATTTATTCGATGCGGGGCCCTAATTGTTAAGACAGCAATGCACTCACAAGATAGGCCTGTTTAAATATGAAACAAAAATTAAATAGACATGTGTTAGTATATGATTATGCTCTGTATCATTGTGTAGAGGTTGATAAGGGGCGTATAATATACACATTTATACAAAGATCAGATAGACATTTAATTTATTTGTTCTACTTTCAAGCATAACAAATCGATTGAATTTCAAGCACTAAACCAACTGCACATTTATTGTAAGCGTCATTCGTATTCCAACAGCACAGTCTAATAAGGACAAAACATTACATAAACAAATACCATGACTGCGTTGCATATATCTGCTTTTAAGAAAACAAATGGGAAAACCATGTGCATATGAATCTTCTCCTGAGTAAGCAATACAATTCATCAATATTTAAGTTGTAAGCTAAGTTAGCATATCATGCTCTAAATTTGTTTTACGCAGAGTAGATATGCAACATCTGATTTGTTAACGTGTATATGTATACATACCAACTCATTGACAAGTGGCCTACATCATGTTCATGAAGTTAGAAACAACAGCATTCCCTTGTATCAATTTAGCTATACTTGTGAATATTTAATGGATGCAATCCTTCAAATAATACTTGATAAATGACGACCCATTTATTTATGTTCAAATGAAAAAACAATAATAAAGACGGTTATTGCTCACGTAGAAGACAGTGCACATATCTGTATGATACACTGTGTGCATTGTTTGTTCATGTTACAGCATCCGGTGCTATGATGTAGCAGACAACGGCAGACTGCACAGACACCTGAGACGCCTCAATCAGCCACGGGCCGCTATACAGGTGAACGTTATGGTGAGTATTCATTGGAATGCAAACTGTTATTCAGATACGGCATTCCTCTATAATATGATATTTGATTTGTAATTTAATTTGTCACATTTGATTATTCCTTATGCAATAAATTGCTACGAGATAGAAAACAAAATCTAATGTATTTATGTTTAGTGATCAAGACATACAGTATGTTACAACTATTATTGGTGCGTCATTTTACGGTGATATTTTATTAACACTTATTTAGACAACTTCGCACATTGTCTATTGGAACCTGGTGTACAATATCGGAATTCCAATACCTTGCAAAAGCAGGTTAAACTAAATAAAATGTTGAAATGTAAATTTCGTCATTCATGAACAGATGAACTAAAACTTATATTGTTTGTATTACTTATAATCCTTTGCTACACATGTTTTTTATGAGATTGAGATATCAATTAAAATCATGTGCTTTACTAGGTTACCCTCTGCATGATTTATTATGTACCATTTGTTTCTGAGAAATTTCACAATGTACACATGCGTTTCATGTATTACTGCTCGAACTGAATGCACATTTTCATATTGCTTATTGCGTACGAAGTATTGATATACTCTCTTAATGCGAAAGAGTGGATTCTCCGCTCTAGCTGTCGAGTGACATGCGTTTCAACTCTGAAAAGAGTTGAAATCGACTCTGAAAAGAGTTGAAATCGACGCCGCCGCGTGTTGAATAGGCGTTCGCGATAGTATAGTATGAGTTACCGTTTCAACTCCGAGAGCGAGTTGAACAAAAATCGAGACACAGCCACTAAGGCAGCCAATCAGTGATCATCTTTGAGTCACGTCACGCGCGCGATAAGGAAAATTTAATTCGATGCGGGAATTGTTTGCACCGCTGTACTAGCTCGCTCTTCGTCATCATTTTGGACGTCGGAGATCGAAGATTTAGGAGATCGAAATCACATTCAGACGGTTCTATAATAAAGGAGAACTCAGTGAGGACTTCCGCAAAACACTTGAAGGTGAGTTTTTATCATGATTTAAGTTTATACTTACACAAATCAATCTTTCACTTTCGGCTTTCATTTATACGCCAATTTGCAATCACAACGCAAACGTTACGGCGCGCACCAATGTAAGTGCGCGCGTGTGTGTGTGTGTGTGTGTGTGTGTGTTTGTACACGGGTGTGACTTGTCAAAAATGATGGTCAAGCGATTAAATAGTTGAAACATAATTTCCCTTGCAACATGTTCAGGTAATTAGTATACTGAAATATTCTCTAAGTTCTAAAGATTATAGATGAACAGAATAATCGGGTGAAAACTGACTCATCTTGCAAATTATCCTCAATATCTTACTGGTGGTTCAGGGTGGTTTCTTTCAATATTATAGACAGTGATGCTCTCTAGCCTAGTGCGCGTAGTGGAAATACCAAACCGGCTCGTTTTATTGCTGAATATATCCAAATAGTATAAAGACTTCATCACTTATTCACATATCAACTTCACTATATAATTTAATATTTCCTTGGCTTTCATACCAGCCATATTTCCAAGCACATAACCCATTCCTTGAGTTATAATTAATCAAAATCCACAACTAGCAAACACAATTACCACTAAACGCGCGCGCGCCGATCACTTACAGAGTCCGTTTCAAGTAAATTCATGCACAAATTCCTTACAAAATTCCCTTATTTGTAGCTCATCTATACATAATACATCATTCATATATCAAGCCTTCTTAACAATTCAATTATCTATCATATAAGCTATAATTTATCTCATACTTTGCATTTAAATAACAGAAAACTACAAATAAAGGTTGTTTCTAATCAATTACTGGCTCCGGAAGATGCTCATGAATATGCAAATGAGCTTTATGCGTAATTTGCATATCATGTGTTTTGGAGTCGCTATAAGTGGAACTACGGTAATAAACATGCTAAGTTCTAACCTTTGAAAGCAAAGTATCACTTCTGAACTATTCACATACTTTGTAACAAATATCAATCTTAACTATCCGGTATATAACATTGTCATATCATTTGACAATAAAGAGGAATTTAATAAACAATTTCAGAAAGCTTTGTAACAAACGCTTATACCCGTATGCCTACGCAAATATCTGTGTTGTGCGTCGTACAATTAACGCAGCGCTATGTCAACTGCACTGTCGTTCTAAATGCAATACATCAACAACAACAATACGACACTCATTATTCAACTCATCAATCATGATCATCACAAGAATCATATCGAATCAGTAACATTGTCAAGTAGTCAACACTAATCTATAACTTTACCTGGTTTGTGAATATAATCCATTCTTGTTAATCTTCCGTTTCGAGCCAAAGTTTAAGTTCACAATCAAAAATATTTAATAATGTAAGTGTTGCTAGTCTTAATTACAGATATAATTATATACGCGCCGTGGCGCATATATATAATTATTAATTAAATACCTTGGGTACTGTATTCATTTCTTAAATGTGTATTTCTAAAGTAAATGTTCCTCTCAAATATGTTTAGGCCTTTAGGCCCTATGTAGGGTAAACTGTCCCTTTTGGAGGTCTGCATTTGTTTTGATCTGTCAGCAGTGACGTAGCGTGGTCGGACTGATTGGGGGAGGGGGGGGGGGGCACACCTTATGTATTTCTTTGTTTTTTTCAAAAAATGTCCCCTTATGTTTTCTATTGTTCAGAATTATTGGGGGGGGGGGGGGGGGGGGGGGGGGCACGTCGGCCACCCCCCCCCCCCCCCCCCCCCCCCCCCCCCCCCCCCCCGTGCCCCCCCCTGTACGTGCCCACTGTAGCTACGCCTGTCAGTCACCATACATTTTTAATGGTGTGTACAAATGATTTTTTTTTTGTTCTCATATTTTCATTTGATTGCAGATTTTATTGTTGAATTCATCACCCACCGACACACACTGCATCCCAGATGAACGACAGCTGGGATCAAAGGGATACCCGATGACACACCCAGCCTGCAACATAAACGTAAGCAGTGTGCCAGCCTACAATAGAATGAAGAAAGGCAACCGCGCAGATAAACTAGACATGAACGAAGACGAGCGATACAAGGTGCGAAGCCGACAGAGACAACCATCAAGACGAGCAAAACGACCTCGAGATGAACAAAGGCGAGCTAAGCAGCCGCAAAGACCAGCGAGACAAGTGCCAAGATAACAGAGGACGACCAGCAAGACGGCCACGAAGACAAGCGAAGATGAGTAAGACGACCACGAAGACGAGTGAAACAGTCGCAAAGATGAGCGAGACAAGTGCCTAGATGACAGAGACGACCAGCAAGACGATCGAGATGACCACGAAGACGAGCAAAGACAAGCACGAAGACGAACAGGCAGCCGCAAAGACGAGCGAGACAACCGCAAAGAAAACGAGTGACTCGAAGACCAGCGAAGCAACCGTGAATGCGGCTTCGACAGTAACCTGACGAAACCAACTTCAGTGAACCGAAACACCAGCTTTCAGAGTCCGTGCAAAGCTGACACTTATCGCTAGCCCAACGATCATGGCGTTCGCGACACAGGGCCACAACCGGAGGATATGCGATTGTGATATGGAATGTGAACGTTGAACTGCATGGTTTGGTTGAATTTTTGTATAAAATATAAACTTGAAATTACTTTTCAAAAGGAAGAAGTTTTGTCACCTTCCTTGCTCATGAATCCATACATTTTAAATACATAGGCCTACAAGAACATGCCTGTAGTAGTCACCAACCTTCTACAATGGCCACTTTTCTAGTTTTCAGTAGGTGGTCACTATACACATGTTTGACTGTGTACTACTGTAGCTCAAGACATTGCTGCCCCCGAAGCCAGAATCAATCCAATTTTGATACAGATCTGCCTATGTTAGGGGCCAGATTAAATCCAGGAAACATGAACATGTCCCTATTTAAAGGCTTTAACTATGATATTAAAATGTCCTGAATATAGATCAATTATCTGCCAACTGTTTCTTACCTTTTGCAAGGTGGTGTGATAATTTGTTAGGTATAATGCATGAAGAACAATTGTTTTTTTAAAATCGAATTAACTTCCAATGTGAAGAAAAAAGACTTCTTAAGATTGGGATGAACATTGCTTGGGCTAAAACGTGATGTTTAGGACTTGGGCCCACTGTTTTATGAAAGGCTGCATGATTATGTTGTTGTATATAAGTATTATTGTAATTGTTTTAATGGAAACTTACAAGTTTTAATTTTTCGTTTGCTTCTCCAAAATTGTATACTATCCTGTTAAATTATTGCCCAACGGTTGGTCCCCAACATGTATTCCTATTGGATGTATTTATGAATTTTAGACCTGTTTCTGAACAGATTATTATGAAACAAAGTCCGCACTGTCTCTAACATTGTGTGCCATTTCACATAGTTGTTCATTATCTCACATATTGATAAAAGGGCCCTGTAAAGTAAACTAAAACTAAATTTTTCCTTTAAATGTATTGTGATAATGTTACAATTTATATCCAACTGTTCTTGAAACTTGTGATGAACATTGTATTACTGGTGACCGATTATATTACTGAAATGGCAAGCAGCCCTTTAATTGTCATAATTCCTTAGCAGAACTAGAGGGTTGACTGTGAAAGGAAACAAAATAATATCTCTGCATGTGCAAAACGGTTTAACTGGCCACCAGTAGTCTTTGTCTTTTTAGACTAACCAATATTGAAATCATCTTGTTCTGAAACATGATATTACTAAGGTAATTAGATTTCCCAAGTTGTGTTGTATTGCAAATATCTCTTCACACATTGCTGTTTTGCATGAACTTGTAGATTGTTTGATGCTTGTGTGTTTATATATATTATGTACAATGTGTATTTTAATGTTTATATTTCAAATTGAATTAAAAGGAAATTAAAATTTCTTTAATCAGGAAAGTTAATATGTCTTAGAAAGTTTAGAATTGAAGTAGAAGAGTGAATACAGTGTAACCTCGTTACAAAGAGCTCTGATAAAACAAACCATTTATAACAAAGTCATTTTGCTTGTCCCAGCCGTTGTTTAAAAAAAATGTTTTAACCCTTTGTTTTATAACAAGGTGATTGTCTTAATCGCAAGGATCTTTTTGTAAAGAGGTTTCACTGTAGCATAATGTTGTTGTGTACCCCATAAAAACAATGTATGCCCAATGGGCAGTGGTTCACCTTTTGTTTTCACTAAAACATGAGGGCAAGGCAAATCATTCTATTCTATTGCTAGTACATTGTTTTTGTATGTTATTTTTCGAGGGGAAAAAAGATACAATCAATTACCTTGTTAATACCCTAAAATAGTTTTGCAAATTATTGTTTTGATTTCCTTTGGGGCTCATTCCAGCAAAATGTGAACCATCACACAGCATGTGTGCACGATACATTGTTCCATTGAACACAACAATTTATTTCCATTATATTTTGTTTCACAAACTGCATTTTCAATGTAAGAATTAGTGTATGCCTATATGGGACATTATGTGTGTTTATGTGCGTATGTTTGTTAACATGTATATGTGCATGTGGATGAATATCTAAACCCCAAATTGATAGATTTTGTAATCACCCCATCCAGCTTGAATGATTTCCCCTCCAGAATGAGAGTTAAAACAACATTAACTCTGCATTAGGAGTGGATTCCACTCCAAACGAAGTGGTCACTAATATGGCTCCCTAAGGAGTGAACAAGGGAGTGGATCTTAACTCCCTTAAAGAGTGGACAATTTCCACTCTAGTTTGGAGTGAAAAGGGGGTCAACTCTGGGTTAGGAGTGGATTCCACTCCAAACGAAGTGGTCACTAATATGGCTCCCTGGGGGGTGAACAATGGAGTGGATCTCAACTCCTTAAAGAGTGGACAATTTCCACTCTAGTTTGGAGTGAAAAGGGGGTCAACTCTGGGTTAGGAGTGGATTCCACTCCAAACGAAGTGGTCACTAATATGGCTCCCTAAGGAGTGGAAAAAAGAGTGGATTTCCACTCCAATACATTAAGAGAGTAGTATAATGCTGTTGTTTTCAGTAAGACATGTATGATTAGT
>JBAMJV010000403.1:0-174130 GCA_037951105.1 Echinarachnius parma
CTGCCCCCTGCCCCCCCCCAAAAAAAAAAAAAAAAGAACAAGGAGAAAGAAAGAACAAGAAATAATAAGTGGTTCAGCAAGGTTATGAGGTGCAAATATGATTGTCAATGGCTTTTATTTTCTGTGAGTGTGATATAATTGTTGTGATGATAAGATCATGGCTGGTTGACATAACAGCTGATCTTTGAATATAGACCACACACACACACACACACACGCACAAACACAAATCAACAATTAAATTCGGCTAAGGCTCCCTTATAAAATAACAAAAATAAAATAAATAAATAAACAAACAATACAAAATGTTAAGAAATATGAAATAGATAAATAAATTAATAAATATAAATGAACGAAATATATAGATAATTGACCCCAAAAAATACAAAAATAACATCAATAAATGACAAAAATAAATACACAAAACTAAACAAAATTAATAATAAAAGGAAATTTAATATATAAATGAATACATTTATAACTAAAACAACAAAAATAAACAAATCAACTAAATAGATAAACAATACAAAATAAATAGTACATAATATAAATCAAGTAATGAAATAGATGACAAAATTACATAAATCATTAATACAATAAATAATGCTAAAAATAATAACAAATACTTGTAAATTAAATAAATCACTAAAATAAATTTTACAACATGAATAAATGAAGCAACACCCATGCAAACTCCCTTCTCAAATAGGCTATTTCCCACCCCGGTTAAGGGGGGGGGGGGGGGGGTACCAGCCCCAATGGGAAACAAATACCTCCATCCCCCCTAACTAGTACGCCTCATGGAAACTTGCACCTGCTGTGTCATGATGGCATTCCCGAAAAATATATAATATATGATCCACCCCAAATATGTTTTTTTATGAAGAGCCCCCACCCCCCCCCACCCCCCCCCCGGCCCCTTCAAAGACCTTGGGTCATGCACATACATGAAAGTGACCACATTTTACTTCCACCCCCCCCCCCCGGTTCTGCATCCCCTGCAACCCAATAGGATGAACATTAAAAAGAAACACCCCTAGGCCTAGTGCCTAGTATCGCAATATGCCCATAGTCATGTTCAAATGAAAGCCAAAGAATTATCAAATAAAATTATTTTATTACAAAGTCACGGAAAAGAGACTATCCCGGCAAGAATCAGCATAAAATAGCGTCCTTTGGCATTCATGCCATTATTCAGTGTTGATATGGACAACGGGTCACCCGATGTCACGTGCATATATTAACTAGTCCGAAAAATCAGCAAGGGTTCTTTGACGATTTGTCCTCACCCACTTGAAATACATCACATCATAAGAGGACCCCCTCAAGACGAGGAGGATGTTTCTGTGCGTCCTAAGAAGGTCGCACGATATATAGCAGTGCCATGTGAATGGATTACAAGTGTGCGCGACAGACAAGCTTTCTGGACTAGGAATTTTAAAAAAAAGGTATGAAATCTTCTTTTTTCGTCTTATAATATAACACAATCATAAATTAATATAACTTAGGTAACTTAGGACTGAAAAGGAAAACTTTACAAATTGAGAAAATACCCGTAATCGGTGATTTAAGTTTTGGACCGTGTCGGGCAAAAAATTCAAAACACTGTCTTACATTGGTATTGCACTAGCTACATGTGGTCCCGCTGGTGAGTGAGTGTAGGCCCCAGGGCCAGGCCATTGCATTGGTCAAGTGCTAACATCGAGCTGGAGCGGTTGAGCCAATTAACTAGAAAAAATCATGTGCACGTCATCTGATTTATTTTACTTTTATTTGTACATTTAAATTTTAATCATGGAATGTGCAACATATTCTATTTTGAATGTTGCATTTAATCTAATTAACATTGTTTTTAATGCAAATAATGCTGTATTCTATATCATGGGTACATCAAAATTTATCAAACCAATTAAGAATAACAAAGACAGAGCGGTATGAACGTGAACAATATAATTGCAAATTATTAGTTCTCAAACCAAACAAGGCAAACATGTACTAACAAGAAATAACGCACTTGGGACCGGGCTTGCTAAAAACTTACAAAACGTCTCTCGTCCCGGCGCGATTCTCGCGTTGATCATCACCCATTCTAAGCCAGCTCCGACGACGAAAAATAGTGGGAGGAATCTGTATACACCGAAGATTCTTTTGCCGGGCCACTTGTTGAGTGTTCTTCTCAGACTTTTGCTGTAAAACATGCTTTGTTTTACTTTACCACATCAGTCCGCAGACGATTTTAATTTACACAAGGAAAGTTGCGCAATATCGCTTGGTGTTGTTGGTGTTGTTTTTCCCCATGGAAAAAAGGACAGTCGGGGATTATACATGTCTACTAGGTGGGCAAAGCGGGGGGGGGGGGGGGGGGGGGGGAGGGGGTGACGTGTTTGCCAGGAAAACTACCCCTTTAATTCCAGTATGTTTTACACTAGCTTTTTTTTGGTCTGCCCCAGCCATGCTCCCATAAACTCATGGGCGTCGATACTTACGTAATACCTATTTGTAACCCCCTTAAAATTTGGGTTACTGTATATGCCTCATACATTTTATATTGCTTGCTGCTATAGATCAGCGACGCCTCCCCATCCCCTTTATTAACCGCCCTATCTTTTCTCTTCATCCATTTCCCCCTCTCTTAAAATTTGGGCTTGTTGGCTTTTAAACAGTGGTCATTCCGGTTATAGCCTAGTCTTTAATAGTATTAGTGGAAAGACACAGTGAGTGCCCCCTTTTGTTATATTATGGACCATTGAGTAAGAAGGAACCGTTTGTTTGGCTAGGAAGAAACTCTTTCATGGCCAAGTTTTATTGATGTTAGACCCCTACACTTACTGGTAGCCTGTAGGGTACATGTGTATTATTATTTTAAAGGTAGCATACTATGTTTGCTACATGATGAGATATGAACTTTGTAGTTTAGTGTATTATAATGTACTTTGCTTTATACGTTATTGCTCTTAGTAAAAGCTTTAGATACATACCTTACATATGCACGTTGTGCATGTACTTTTGATATTGTTGTTCAGCTGTAGATACACTGATACTTGATTTGATCGATTCGATTATGAATAGTTGATACAGTAATCATGATTGTATTATACATGTTGGTTTATGTTAACCTTTATGGTATATGTACTAAGGGTTGGACACTACTTTGATGTGAGAATATAGTGGTAAGAACAATGTTGTGTTTTAACTTATTACGTTGAAACGTAATTGAAACATTGATACCCTAAGTTTGGATATAATAGTATATTCACTCATGTGGTTTGCCCTGAATTAATTCAGTAGGCACCACACATTCTCTTTAAGTGGCTCTTTCCCTGAGTTTGTGATTTATTTGTTATGTTCATAAATGTGCTGGTACATCTAGGTCCATGCCCTTTTAAATGGATTCCTTTGTTCATAGGACTGGTCTACGGTGACCATGGCTCCTATTGAAATCACCCCCCCCTTACTATGGTCACCCAAGGGAGTGACCATTGTCCAATGATATTGCCCCTTCTATTAATGTATTAAAGAAGGGACCAATGAAATGAAGTGATATTAACATGAGTTGGGATGATAATTCCTGATTGGTCAGGCATGTTAAATATACTTCTGTGTGTTAAAAAGTTTTGTAATGTTTAACAAAACTATGTGACTTAGTAGGCTCACCACCATTTGCCTTCTACCTGCTATTACTTCACTACATGTTTGGAACTTCTTTTTAAGTTATGGATTGTGTGCTCCAACGTTTTAAAGGATTGATTGTTTGAAAATCCTTTTCCTTTGATTTAGTTATTTGAAACTCCAGTTTGTAGAACTTTATTGATATAGTTTTGGAGTTGAATATGAATAAGTTGGTGTGAGGAGAGTAAAGTTAATTTTTATTCTCGAAGCCCGATATAATTGGAGTTGTTAGACATTGATGTCACATGATTATAGTCACTATTTGAGACGATCCTAGAAGAATGAACGAGTGTTGGCTCTTTTGTATAGGTAAGCCATATCATTTTGTTTTGTATACATTCAGAATGTGTGAATGTGTTTGTTGAGAAGTAATATGAGTAACTAGATGCATAATGTATATTTAATTGCATGCAGAATAAGTCTTGTATAATATACTTTCAAAATGAAGTCTTAGTCAAGAATTCCAACATACATACAATTCTTGTTTGATACATGTAGCTCTTGTTTTGAGTGAATGTTTGATTAGAGTCATAACTTTAATAGATTATGTCTGACGAGCATTTAGATTTGTGTACAGATGTATATGTGAACTTGATTGTTTCACGAAAATTGTGCTATGAATGTGTTAGGCTGAATAAGCAAATTAAAGCTGCTTATTATATTGTAAATAGAGTGATTTTCATTAGAATTGGCACACTTTAAGGCTTGACCCGATACTGAGGTCATGGATTATTATGTCGGGGAAACACCCCTTGTGCTATAAATAGTTTTGATGCCCATTACAGGGCTGAGGGAGTAAGCCATAATATGCAGACTGGGTAGGATGGATGCGAATGATGATATTATGTTTACTAACACTCTATTTATAGTGTACATGGTCACTGGTACAGTTTATTCCAGGAAAGTTGAGCTGCGCGTGGATGCACTATTTAATCCAAATTGCGATATAGATGATAGCACTATATATATATTATAGTGATTATTAGAATAATAATGATACGATTATTATTCCTGTCTTAAAGTTGATCTTTTAGCGGAACTCCGAATCAAGTAATGCTGTTCAGGTCGCTCAGATAGCCACAAGCTCACTATTTGTGTTGCGGCAGCATTACGGGCTTATAATGTGATTGACACTAAAACGTTGTTGGATGGAATGTATTCTGACCATATAGACTATTGCATGCATTATTATATATTTACTAACATTATGTTGTTCTTTAATAAGTAAATAAGATGAGAAGCTAAATTGGGATTACCCATTTATTGAGAAACCTATAGGGTTTAAATGCTAAATTATTGCATTAAATATCTTGATAAATTATGTAGTTATAATTTAGTATATTGTATTGTACTAGAGAAAGCTTTGTATTTCATTTCTTTTGTATAGCCCATCTTTAACGATGCAGACATCAGACTGGGTCTGATTACTTCACTTCGGCTGCGCGACGTTTGTAACCATCTCTTCTTTTCTACAGTCAAGTTTACCTACAGTCAAGTTTACCTTCCAGCTACGAATAGCGTGGAACGATATATACAGAACTTTAATATTAGAATCGCGATAAACTTTAATTTTAGATAATAAGCTTTAAATGCCGGCTTAGGATAATTATAATTGAGTAAGTTTGTTTAAAGGAACCAAGTAAAATATTGAGTGTTAGCATATATGTTTATATGCATGAATTATTCTGTGTGTGATCATTGATTATGAACATACTATTTTGAATTGCCTTAATTGACAACGAGCTAATAAAGGCATTGCCGGATTATTTCTTTAAGACTTGATCCAAAGTGTGATTCTTTTATTTATGAACCAGGGACGTGTGACATACGGGTTACATAAATTGGGGGCTTGTCCGGGAGCTATAAATTTGTAATTTATTACATTTCTTTGTTTGAATTGTAATTGAATTAGTAACTGGTTAATTAAATTTGTATAAATTGTATTGTAGTATTTTTGGTTATATTGAACAAAGAGTCAGCACTCGTAAAGAAAGTGAAGCAATGGCAGGTTTTAGGCAGATTGGTCAGGATTGGTGCAAGAAAGAAGAGATACCCATAGCAAACACCTTTCTTCTTACTTGCAGTGTAAGACTAAGTTATGTAGAGTTAGAAGAGTTTGTACTCGCCCTTTCAGATAGATTTCCCACATTGATGTATGTGTATAGGAGAGATGATGCATGTATACCCCTCACAGAGACACTCTTGCTTTTTGAGATGAGCGAGCCGGTAGCCACACTCTCCCTTCCACGAGAAATTATAATTCAGGGTAGGGTGACTTGTGTTGTTGTGAAGTTAGAAACTCCTCCCAAGATCTACAGGATTAGTGCACGGGAATTACGGGAGATAGAGGCTTCCTGGTGGAACCTCATTCTAAGCCCTAACCTATCCCCTCTCGACCCCAAACCCACTAGCCCACCTCCACAACCAAGTGAACCAACCCCCACGCTTTCCTCCCCCGACCCCAAACCCATCATCCCACCTCCCCATCATACCACCATGCATGACCCCCGGTCTAAAGTTCCCCGCCCTCGTGGCGAAAGCAGGGAGTATGATGCAAACTCAGATTCTAGTTCTGGGGATCCACACTTAGTAGAGAGAGGCGAGTCAAAAGATCAAAATGAAGAGCCTCAACTTCCTGATATTGATCATCCCCTCGTCTCTATTGAAATATGCCCTGACTCTGAACCCCCTCCCACAAATGGTGGACCCCCAGACGAGCATTCGAATGCTCAGAGTGACCCTACTCCCCAAAGTATTGAGGGGCCCACACAATCCCACTTGTTAGGTAGAGGCGAGTTAGAAGTCCAAAATGAGGAGTCTGAAGGCCACGACGTAGAACAGCCTCATACTCCTAACGAAGCCTGCCCCGACCCAGGATCACCTCCTACTAATGAACACTCAGATTGCATTCCCATCAGCAAGAATCTCATCCCAGTCACCCCTGTGCACATTGCCTCTAGTGAGGAGGCAGACCCTGATTTGAGAGGGGAGTGTGCAGAGGAGGTCAAAGGGGAAGTAAGCCCAGTAGATAGCCCCGATCCCCAAGAATTAGATACTAGAATTGGAGATTCTATGTTCTCCTCAAATGAAGAGATGGAGCTAGCAGAAAGCAGAAATGAGATGACTGAGTTTGATCCGCAACTTATTCGGTGCTCAGTACGCCCAATTAAGCCGCCATTGCGCATGCAATATAATATTTTTGGAGAGCCTACCATTGTTTAGGCAAGCAAGCTCATTAGGTCTGTCCTTTGAATTTTAAACAATAGATTTTTGAAGATAATTAGTGGAAACAGTCAGGAGTGGTTTACAGGGGTAAACCATAATTTGAGAGAGGAGGATGTAACCCCCTTAAAATTTGGGTTACTGTATATGCCTCATACATTTTATATTGCTTGCTGCTATAGATCAGCGACGCCTCCCCATCCCCTTTATTAACCGCCCTATCTTTTCTCTTCATCCATTTCCCCCTCTCTTAAAATTTGGGCTTGTTGGCTTTTAAACAGTGGTCATTCCGGTTATAGCCTAGTCTTTAATAGTATTAGTGGAAAGACACAGTGAGTGCCCCCTTTTGTTATATTATGGACCATTGAGTAAGAAGGAACCGTTTGTTTGGCTAGGAAGAAACTCTTTCATGGCCAAGTTTTATTGATGTTAGACCCCTACACTTACTGGTAGCCTGTAGGGTACATGTGTATTATTATTTTAAAGGTAGCATACTATGTTTGCTACATGATGAGATATGAACTTTGTAGTTTAGTGTATTATAATGTACTTTGCTTTATACGTTATTGCTCTTAGTAAAAGCTTTAGATATCATACCTTACATATGCACGTTGTGCATGTACTTTTGATATTGTTGTTCAGCTGTAGATACACTGATACTTGATTTGATCGATTCGATTATGAATAGTTGATACAGTAATCATGATTGTATTATACATGTTGGTTTATGTTAACCTTTATGGTATATGTACTAAGGGTTGGACACTACTTTGATGTGAGAATATAGTGGTAAGAACAATGTTGTGTTTTAACTTATTACATTGAAACGTAATTGAAACATTGATACCCTAAGTTTGGATATAATAGTATATTCACTCATGTGGTTTGCCCTGAATTAATTCAGTAGGCACCACACATTCTCTTTAAGTGGCTCTTTCCCTGAGTTTGTGATTTATTTGTTATGTTCATAAATGTGCTGGTACATCTAGGTCCATGCCCTTTTAAATGGATTCCTTTGTTCATAGGACTGGTCTACGGTGACCATGGCTCCTATTGAAATCACCCCCCCCCCCCCTTACTATGGTCACCCAAGGGAGTGACCATTGTCCAATGATATTGCCCCTTCTATTAATGTATTAAAGAAGGGACCAATGAAATGAAGTGATATTAACATGAGTTGGGATGATAATTCCTGATTGGTCAGGCATGTTAAATATACTTCTGTGTGTTAAAAAGTTTTGTAATGTTTAACAAAACTATGTGACTTAGTAGGCTCACCACCATTTGCCTTCTACCTGCTATTACTTCACTACATGTTTGGAACTTCTTTTTAAGTTATGGATTGTGTGCTCCAACGTTTTAAAGGATTGATTGTTTGAAAATCCTTTTCCTTTGATTTAGTTATTTGAAACTCCAGTTTGTAGAACTTTATTGATATAGTTTTGGAGTTGAATATGAATAAGTTGGTGTGAGGAGAGTAAAGTTAATTTTTATTCTCGAAGCCCGATATAATTGGAGTTGTTAGACATTGATGTCACATGATTATAGTCACTATTTGAGACGATCCTAGAAGAATGAACGAGTGTTGGCTCTTTTGTATAGGTAAGCCATATCATTTTGTTTTGTATACATTCAGAATGTGTGAATGTGTTTGTTGAGAAGTAATATGAGTAACTAGATGCATAATGTATATTTAATTGCATGCAGAATAAGTCTTGTATAATATACTTTCAAAATGAAGTCTTAGTCAAGAATTCCAACATACATACAATTCTTGTTTGATACATGTAGCTCTTGTTTTGAGTGAATGTTTGATTAGAGTCATAACTTTAATAGATTATGTCTGACGAGCATTTAGATTTGTGTACAGATGTATATGTGAACTTGATTGTTTCACGAAAATTGTGCTATGAATGTGTTAGGCTGAATAAGCAAATTAAAGCTGCTTATTATATTGTAAATAGAGTGATTTTCATTAGAATTGGCACACTTTAAGGCTTGACCCGATACTGAGGTCATGGATTATTATGTCGGGGAAACACCCCTTGTGCTATAAATAGTTTTGATGCCCATTACAGGGCTGAGGGAGTAAGCCATAATATGCAGACTGGGTAGGATGGATGCGAATGATGATATTATGTTTACTAACACTCTATTTATAGTGTACATGGTCACTGGTACAGTTTATTCCAGGAAAGTTGAGCTGCGCGTGGATGCACTATTTAATCCAAATTGCGATATAGATGATAGCACTATATATATATTATAGTGATTATTAGAATAATAATGATACGATTATTATTCCTGTCTTAAAGTTGATCTTTTAGCGGAACTCCGAATCAAGTAATGCTGTTCAGGTCGCTCAGATAGCCACAAGCTCACTATTTGTGTTGCGGCAGCATTACGGGCTTATAATGTGATTGACACTAAAACGTTGTTGGATGGAATGTATTCTGACCATATAGACTATTGCATGCATTATTATATATTTACTAACATTATGTTGTTCTTTAATAAGTAAATAAGATGAGAAGCTAAATTGGGATTACCTTTTATTGAGAAACCTATAGGGTTTAAATGCTAAATTATTGCATTAAATATCTTGATAAATTATGTAGTTATAATTTAGTATATTGTATTGTACTAGAGAAAGCTTTGTATTTCATTTCTTTTGTATAGCCCATCTTTAACGATGCAGACATCAGACTGGGTCTGATTACTTCACTTCGGCTGCGCGACGTTTGTAACCATCTCTTCTTTTCTACAGTCAAGTTTACCTACAGTCAAGTTTACCTTCCAGCTACGAATAGCGTGGAACGATATATACAGAACTTTAATATTAGAATCGCGATAAACTTTAATTTTAGATAATAAGCTTTAAATGCCGGCTTAGGATAATTATAATTGAGTAAGTTTGTTTAAAGGAACCAAGTAAAATATTGAGTGTTAGCATATATGTTTATATGCATGAATTATTCTGTGTGTGATCATTGATTATGAACATACTATTTTGAATTGCCTTAATTGACAACGAGCTAATAAAGGCATTGCCGGATTATTTCTTTAAGACTTGATCCAAAGTGTGATTCTTTTATTTATGAACCTGGGACGTGTGACATACGGGTTACATATTCATCAGGGGGGGATGAATGAATAGATCACCCCCCCCCCCCTGATGAATGGGTATCAATTACAGATCTACGCCCATGCATAAACTTGATGTGCCCACAGGTGCCCCGGCCATCAAAATATATGGCCCTCTTGATTGCCCCCCACTGGAAAGTATGCCACTGCACCTAACACTTACAGAACAATTTGCAATTGCATGCGGACAGACATGAATGCTAGATGAGCTCTTTCCGTACATTGGCGTAGCGACGTGGGGCTGCCATTGCAGGGGGGTGCACAGTGATTCCTGACCTTCTTATATGGCCTCACAGGAGACTCCTTAAAAAAACCATATGTAGGGAAATTATTTTGACATTGAAGATATTCCTAAATTACTCCAGCAAGATCAACCAAATAATAGCAGTTCTATACACACGTAGAAAGAACAATGTATAAAGGTCCCTTTTTGTATTGTTAAAATGAAAATGGATTTATGAATGTTTAAAAAGGGAAATTCATCCAGTAATCAAAATGCACCTACACCCATAACAAAACAGCATTATCTTTTTGTTGACACATAGACAATACACCATAAATATCAGGATATCACACTCATACATATATAAATACACTCAACCAAAAAAGTAAGTCCCCCCTAGCATTTGTTCATATATCTCAAAAAGTATTTTACAGATTTTGATCATTCAAATGGTAAGGGATATGGAATTTTCTGTCTGCCAATCGATGGCATTGTTAGTGTGAAATCATGCATTTTATGACAAAAGGTGTGACAACAAATCTTGCACGTTTGTGATTTGTGTCAGCTTCTACACGAATAACAAGAGAATCCTGCATGTTTCTGAATTTTCAAACACCATTTATTGCATGTCACTCTATGTTTTACTTTTAATAATCATCACAATGAATGAAGTGTTCAATAATTCATATTGAAAGGCTTGTTTCAGAAAAAGGCATGCTTTGAAAAATGGTTCCACTAAGAACAATGCAGCAGTATAGTACTGAATTACTTAACAGATTTGTGAATTAGGCCAAGTCCAATAAAGATTAAAACAGGACATCACTTTGGCCACTCTAATCTGCTTATTTGCTGATATGATTGCCTCGTCTACAACACCATCACGTCTGCTGAGGACCAACTCCAACTGCAAGAGGACTTAGACAAACTGGTTGACTGGGCACAAACCTGGGGCATGAGATTCAATCCATCTAAATGCAAGAATGTGAAGATTTCTCGTAGGAGGCAGGAAGAACCTACAAAGTATACATTGATGGGAGTTGACCTTGAGGAGAAGAAGGACATCCAGTACCTAGGAGTCCAAATTCAACATGATCTCCGATGGAACAAGCAGACCGCACATGCAACCTTCAAGGCAACGAGGGTGTTGAACTTCATCAGAAGAAATTTCCACCACTGTACACCGCATGTCAAGGAAAATTGCTGTACATGACATTAGTGAGACCTCATCTAGAATATGCTTCTGCTTCATGGGACCCATACACACAGAAGAACATAAATGGCATAGAAAGAGTGCAAAATAGGGCAGCAAGATTTGTGTCCAACACATACAGGGAAAATACAAGCATCACTGCCATTCTTAAAGAGCTTAAAGTCATACATGTAAAGTGTCCAAATCCACGAAAATTACTTGGAGCTTCATCGTTTCTCTTCTACCGTGTTGTTTAGCTTATGGTAAGAGAAGAATAAAATAGGGTTTGATTTTTTCAAATGTCCCTTTAGTATGAAGATAATTATCATTGAAAATCATTATTTCTAAAGCGTTAATCAACGCAATTGAAAAAAGTACCATTGTCTCAGCATAGAACGTCCGCATGCAGCACCCGTGAGAACATTGCGGAGATTGAACTTTGAGCCGAGCGAGTTCAAATTCCATGAATTATGTACTACGTGTGTAAAAATACACGGATGCGAATATCTCAAACGGATCATTCATTACTACGACAAAAGTATGGCAGACCATCAGTATTCGGTGATAAAATATGAACTCAATATTCGTTTTTTTCACTAGGTAAACAGTGTTCGTTTTCTTTCAAACTTTCACAAATCTTTCAATTGTATTTTACAATGATATTGATGTAGGATTGAAGTCTCAAATGTCATTTTGTGCAATATCTGACACTTTACATGCATCACTTTAAGTGGACTGCGCTTCAAGACAGAAGGAAATGTCATCGCCTAACCTGCTTTCAAAAGATGCTGAACGGAAACCTGGACATCAAACATGAGGACTTCATTCAACCCAAAATAGACAGAAACCGAAGGGGCCATTCTCTACAGTATCAACAGCAACACACAAACTCTGAGGCGTTCGCAAATTCATTTTTCGTCCGTACAACCACTGAATGGAATAAGCTACTTCAATCTACAGTAAACCAGCCCTCACTTCATACATTCCAGAATGCGCTTGCTAAGGACCCTTCTGTCCTTAGGGGCTAACCACTCTCTCGGACCCACCTCCAGTTAAAACTCCTATGGAGTGTTTTGGAGGAATAACTACCAAGTACCAAGTAATCCCAAACAATTTCATATTGAAAGGCCTATTGTTTCAGAAAAAAGTGCATACTTTTTAAAAATGGTTCCACTAAGAACAATGCAGCAGTATATACTGAATAACATAACAGATTTGTGAATTAGGCCAACTCCAATAAAGATTAAAACAGGACATGACTTCTGCCACTCTAATCCCGAACAATTTCATATTGAAAGGCCCATATTGTTTCAGAAAAATGCATGCTTTTGAAAAATGGTTCCACTAAGAACAATGCAGCAGTAGTACTGAATTACATAACAGATTTGTGTGTCGGGTCATCTTCAATGAAGATGCTTACTCGTATACAAAATGTACCCAATATGCCATATAAAACTTAAAGTGCAACTTTTTTTCCCCCCTTTGATGATGAAAACATAATTATATGGCAACCATTTACCATTCACATTGTGCGTAAGAAAATTGCGCATCCATTACCGTTTGCGAGATCAAAATCTGTAAATACTTTTTGAGATATATGAAAAAATGCTAGGGGGGACTTTATACTTTTTTGGTTGAGTGTATATTAGTGGCCAAGCAAGCGCCACTCCCCGATGCCTTGTGTGTGCCCATAGGATCTTGTACACAGTAATCACTTGCACTCTGAGTCTTTTCGATTAGCATATTATCGCATAAATAAATGTTACCCATAGTGCGTACAAACATTATGCTTGATTGACTCATTGAACAGTTTTCCCATGATGAGGATTTAGAGCGCAATATGGATTAAGAGGCCACAGACATTGGAGATACACTCACACACATACAGCCCTGAATGCACACACACACACACACATGCACACACAAACAAAAATGCATAGGCTTACAAACAAATCACAACTGAGAACAAATTTATTTGAAATATTTTGTAATTAATTTCCATTATATATAGCGTATAAGTATAGATCATCCTTGGTTACATATTTGGTGATAAAAATTCGGAATTTATTCATTATTCATTAAAAATGAAATATACATATAGTTGGAATTTTATGTAAAGTCAGAAATAGCATTGCAAATAAACACAATAGGAAGACAGTGATATAGACCTGTAACTGTACATCAATACATGACAATGCTAATGAAACCTAATGTACATTATATGCAACCAATATACAAACTAGATTCTAAAATGAACATGCAAAATGTACATGCGTATATTATAAATATCTTCTCAGTAGTTGTCTATGATATATATGGTATTCCAGTCTAGTTCTTAACATTCTAAATTAATCACATTTTCTCTGTTGAATATCTATTTTTTCCCCATATACTTTCATAAAAATCTTTATTTACACACACTAATTAAGGCAAACATATGAATCAATATTCATATTTTAATCTCTTGATATTTTAAGACTATTGAAAGCACATATAAATTCATACTTGCATTTGATTCAAATAACTACATTTCAAGTCAACTATTGATATTAAGCAACATCTATAACATCTGAAGTCAGAAACATATAGGTATGTATAATCTGGCAAATTTGTGTGACATTTTTCAAACTTTAATAAGTACACTAGTTCTTCAAAGTACTTCTATTATTTGACACAATATTTGTAACTGTACCACATAATACATAGCACCGTGAACTCACAGTGATATGCAATTCTTTATTCGTGTTACTTCATCAGAAAAGTAATGTCTTTCAATGTCTACTTACAGGATACATAGTAAAAATTAAATATGTCTCTGTAAAACAAAATAATGGCAGAAAAGGAGTTGTGTTTAATATTTTGGTCACACAGAGATTTTAAAAGCGGAAGACAAAACTGGAATTAAGAACATCAATCTGAGAATGAACAAGAAAAGTTTGTAGCAAAACCAAGGTGTAATAGTATTGGAAATATTGATTCATACATGTCTATATTTTGCTCAATGGAACATACCAAGTATACAAGTGAGTCATGAGCTTGAAATTTAAGCCATGCTACAAGATTCATCTTGAAAATGATACAGATTTTCCTGAATTGAGGCTTTAATTGCCTGACAACTGGCACCCATGATTTATAATGAAATTCTTGAATAACTTAAGAGTATTGTGGTATATAGGTTTTTATCTTTTAATTTGAAGGTCATAGGTTCTATAGCCAACCATGGTATGAGTGCATGTCCTTCAGCAAGACCATTAGCCTATTTTTGCTTCTCTTTACCACAGTGAAAAATTGGTACTTGGTAGGAATGGTGGGTGCTTGTAAAGCATGTGTGTTCCTGATACAGGTAGCCTGGATCAAATACTCCCCTGGGAGTGGACAATTTGCACTTTAAGTGCGGATTTTGTATGTGTAATGAATCCGATGACCCAGGTTATAATACCATAAGTGACAAGAAAAGATACAAATATGCAATAGTCAATATATCAATCAAAATTAGTATTATTACCAACACTATTCCTGGCAATGAACAGTAAAGCACAGTGATAGAATGAAAGTCATTAAGTATATTAAAAAGGCACTTTTGCATTTTGTGTTTTCTTTTGTTAGTTAAAATAGCTTTTTTACAAACATCAAACCCTTAAAAATCATATAATTTCCCGAAATAGAATACATTTCCCTGTACAAGCAACACCAAGCCAAAGCTGGAGCAATACGTATGGAAGGAACATTTGGAAATGCAAATTAAGTAGTATTGCCTTAAAAAATCAAATACATTGTATAATTTAAATTATATATCTCATGGTAAATGCTACTGTCTTGTGTTTGTTAAAAAGTAACCTTTATGCAACCATCAATGGAAAGCAGAACAAATTAATTAGGTCGGGACCAGCCCTCTATAAACATTGAGAATGTGTTAAACATACATGAACAAATTAAATCAAGCAAAATATTCAAATAAAGGTGAATGATCAAACTATCAATTCTTCTCCAAATACAAAATTGTTCATCTTATATTAAAGGGGTAGTTTAGTTTTGGTAAGGCTGAACTTTAGTAACCAAACCTGGACAGTATTTAAACATTATAAACTAATTGTTATAACTCCACCATGCTCGAAATGTATACAAAATTACAAACGACTAAGTAAAAAGCCTGTTATCATTCAAAAAGAGCCATTAAAACACAAGAGGGCGCTTTCTAAAAAGGCATTGGTTTCAATCATTTTTCATACAAATTTATGCATGTGATGTTTTATTGAAATAATGATTAAATAGAGAGATCATCAGCAACTATTTAAAAAACGCTTTTAAAATTTTTTGAAAAAGTGGAAGCATTTTTTAAATTTTTTGAAAAAATCATCTAATTATTTGGGCCCCAAATAATTATAAGATCAGATATATTTATTGATATTTCAGCCGTTTCTGGGTCGATTTTGACCAAATAAAGTTTATTCTGCCATTAAAATTGCATGTTCTCTCAAATTCGACACTCAGTTTTTCATTACCTCACAAAAAAATTGTGATGTGCAGCGCCAAAACTAAACTACCCCTTTAAACTAAAGAGATATAACATTCTCACACAGTGATCTTATCTGTTGGTAGCTAATAGCTTAATATGAATAATAATTGCCTGTTAACATGATTTGGAAGTATATCAGATTAAGATGCACACTGATAATATTCTCTGTCAGTGGTTGGTCGTATCAAATATTGATTGAAAGTTCTTTTCCAGCAAGAAAATGTTATTGCCAAAATATAATTCATTGAAAATAGTTTTAACTTTACTTTTGTTAGGTTTTTATGACTTTGCCTCCCGAGACTGATGAGCATGACTTGGATTGTAATAGGTGGGATTATAATTTGGAATACATTCTCTTTCAATGTAACATATAATATATAATATATAATATTATTATGGTCATAAATTAGAACCATAAGTACAGCATGTAAATTAATATCAAAACCATCATCAGTATTCTTTGAGCTGAGAGTATTGAAATGTTAAGATAAATCATCTCAATAATTCTAAATTTAGTTTATACATGTATGAACAAACAGCAACATGGGAGGGGTGAAGAGTTTGACACAAGTTGATCATACAGCTCTCTTGTTTTTTTTCCAAAAGTTACATTCATCAAACATACTAATAAGTCTTAACCTGTGACAACTGCATGCCATGCATTCTACATAGCAAAATAAATGTTCATTTTGATTGTGTTGCAATGGATATATTGCGATATAAATGATTAGTAGACACATGTGATGGATGAAGACTCATGGCATTATGTTTGTAACTTATACTTTGATGAAGACTCATGGCATTATGTTGGGAACTTATACTTGGATGAAGATTCATGACATTATGTTGGGAACTTATACTTGGATGAAGATTCATGACATTATGTTGGGAATTCATACTCATGGCATTATGTTGGGAACTTATACTTGGATGAAGATTCATGACATTATGTTGGGAACTTATACTTGGATGAAGATTCATGACATTATGTTGGGAATTCATACTTGGATGAAGATTCATGGCATTATGTTGGGAACTTATACTTGGATGAAGATTCATGACATTATGTTGGGAATTCATACTTGGATAAGGATTCATGACATTATGTTGGGAACTCATACTTGGATGAAGATTCATGACATTATGTTGGGAACTTATACTTGGATGAAGATTCATGACATTATGTTGGGAACTTATACTTGGATGAAGATTCATGACATAATGTTGGGAACTTATACTTGGATGAAGATTCATGACATTATGTTGGGAACTCATACTTGGATGAAGATTCATGACATAATGTTGGGAACTTATACTTGGATGAAGATTCATGACATTATGATGGGAACTCATACTTGGATGAAGATTCATGGCATTATGTTGGGAACTTATACTTGGATGAAGATTCATGACATTATGTTGTGAACTCATACTTGGATGAAGATTCATGGCATTATGTTGTGAACTCATACTTGGATGAAGATTCATGACATAATGTTGGGAACTTATACTTGGATGAAGATTCATGACATTATGTTGGGAACTCATACTTGGATGAAGATTCATGACATAATGTTGGGAACTCATACTTGGATGAAGATTCATGACATAATGTTGGGAACTTATACTTGGATGAAGATTCATGACATAATGTTGGGAACTTATACTTGGATGAAGATTCATGACATTATGTTGGGAACTCATACTTGGAAGCATCCACTGATTTATAGTAGTAGTAGTTTTCATTTGTTATAACATGCAATCTCCATAGACCCTAGCTGACCAGTCCTGAATGGGTTAAAGGTAGTTTGGATTCGTAAATCAGATGAGCCCAGTGCCTTCTTGCAAACGCCTTGCACTCGGTGCATAATGCATACTGGCTCAGTTGAAGTGTGCACAAACTAGCCTAGTTCAAAATGATGATCCGCGGTGTAGCGTACCCCACAAATAACAATCTTTATTTTTTGACCTGTGAACTGGTGCATTGGCGGTTTAAAGAGTTTGACATTGATTGAGTTGTGCTCCACTGCTCCATTCACAACAATTTGCTGGGAGCTCTTATGGGTGTGTCCGCTGAACAGTAGTAGTAGTAGAAGAAGCTTTTGTAGCAATCATAGTAACTACATTTCTTCATGCCCTATATTCAATTAATTCTTGACCTGTGATTGGTGCATGGGCGGTTTGAAGAGTGTGATGTCATCTGGGTTGCATTCCAAGGCTCCAGTCTGCATTGCCTTGTTCAAGACTTCAAAGATTTGTTGGTTGAGGATCTGATACTTGCCGACCCTGTCCATGTATCGCTTCACTTCCTGTAGAGAAAGAAACAAGAAAAGGCTGCATTATGTTTTTGCATCAAATCATAGCAAATTAATATGCTATAGTTTTACTTGAACATGACACAAATACTTTATACAAGTAATAGTTGTAAATATTGCAATTTGAATTGTTTAAAAAATCATTTTGTTTGCAACATAACCACATTATTTTATATTAGGAAGTACTAGTTTGTTTATTCTCTTCAACACTGATCATGTGACACATAAAGTATAGTACTTCCCCAAAATATATCGTAAATATGATGCAATACTTGAACATGACACAAATACTTTATAGTTGTAAGAATGGCAGTTCTTATTGTTTCATAAGCAACATATCTCAATTTTTTTTAAAATCTTAAATCAATTGTTTGACGATATATATCATTTGAAGGAATGTACACTGTTGGTCATAATGTTGGAATATTTTTTTGTTAAATCCAACTTTATTCCTTTTCCCTATTTTTTGCGCCTAATGAATCATTTTAGACTAAAAATAATGATTATATAATGTTTCCAAACTACCAATGTACAATAAATGATTGCATAAATTTGCATCAATTAATTTAACCTTTTGTTTTGAGCTTTGAAAGGAAGAACCTTGATGATTGGCCCCTTTCCCTCTCCAAAGCGTATGTCCAACAAGTCATCATTATGTGTCATTTCTCAGAGTTGGCTGTACATTTTTCAACCAGAATTGGCACAGAGGCTCTCTAGGCCATACTCCGTCTAACGCCATAGGCTACACACCAAACGATGCTTGTACTCCACCAGGAAGGGGTGTCAACAAGCAATGTCCACTATATCGTTGGAACATCGCAGTTTACGGTCTGTAAAATCCTCAGACGTCATCGAGAGGAGGATCAAGTAAAGCTACAGGAATCTCTTGGACGTCCACGATTGACCACCAGGATAAATGATCGCAAATTGCTTAACCTGTGCCGTAGAAACCGGAAATGCCAAACAGGAGCTTTCGCCATCTATGAAGAACATACTATGGAATCAACGCCTTCCGCCAAACTGTAGATCAGAGATCGCTCTAACATGGTCACGAAGCAAGACGAACTACCAAGTGTCCACCCCATTCCATGCAACCAAGATTTACGCGGACGTCCCTGGACTAGGGAGTACAGAAGATCGTCGCCTGGACACTCGTGATATGTCATCTTAATGGATACGAGCCATACCACCGTTGGGCCGTCACAACATCAAATCGTTTTGTGAATGCAGAATCTTGGAGCTTCTCGCCACGTAATTGACAAACCCTTTGTCTTCCATCTGTTCGGTCAAGGATGTTATTGTCTTGCTCGGTGACCACGTTAGAGCGATCTCTGATGTACAGTTTGGCGAAAGGCGTTGATTCCATAGAGTCTTCTTCATATACGGCGAAGGCTCCTTTTTGGCATTTCCGGTTTATACGGCACAGGTTAAGCAATTTGCGATAATTTATCCTGGTGGTCAATCGTGGACGTCCAAGAGATTCCCGTACCTTTACTTGATCCTCCTCTCGATGACGTCTGAGGATTTTACAGACCGTAAACTGCGATGTTCCAATGATATAGTGGACATTGCTTGTTGACACCCCTTCCTGGTGGAGTACAAGCATCGTTTGGTGTGTAGCCTATGGCGTTAGACGGAGTATGGCCTAGAGAGCCTCTGTGCCAATTCTGGTTGAAAAATGTACAGCCAACTCTGAGAAATGACACATAATGATGACTTGTTGGACATACGCTTTGGAGAGGGAAAGGGGCCAATCATCAAGGTTCTTCCTTTCAAAGCTCAAAACAAAAGGCTAAATTAATTGATGCAAATTTATGCAATCATTTATTGTACATTGGTAGTTTGGAAACATTATATAATCATTATTTTTAGTGATTCATTAGGCACAAAAAACAGGAAAAAGAATAAAGTTGGATCTAAAAAAAAAATATTCCCACATTATGACCAACAGTGTAGAATTTGCTTTCAACAATACAGTAAACTGTGTTTACTTGGCGACTGGCCAGGCGACCGGCTGGAATACTCCTTTGGGAGTGGAAAATGTGCACATATGCAGGAATGATTGCAGTGTGTATCCATTGACCGGGGTAATAATCGTGTAAAGCGCTATGATCCCCACAGGAATAGCGCTATATAAATAACCGTTATTATTATTTTTACTTGCTTTATTAACCCTAATCCCACTGGGGGGGGGGGGGGGCCATTTTGGCCCCCCCCCCTGTCGTTTTTTTCAAAGTGCATCTAGACCGATCGGAATTTCACGTTCAAACTTCATGACTTTTTTCTCTCAAGTCTCCCGCATGTTTTGATATATAATTCACCCCGGTCGGACATGTAGAACTGATTTTAGAGGTCGATAATTGCTCGACTGTCACAAAAAAATGCAATTTTTGTACAGGTTTCTATGTAATTCCTACATCCGATGCCATGTTAACTCCAAATCTGTTATTATTGTTACATTGAATTATAATTTTGATTAATTCTTTGTTATTAGTGTAATTCATACACTTCAGAGATAAATTCTTCTAAAAACAAAAAAAAACAAAAAAAACAAAAAACAATAAAAACAATGAAATACATACGAATGAAAACAATGTGGGTAAATCCGGGAATACTAATTTGCATATTTATGCAAATTAATGATATATTTTATCACCATAAAAAACATGGATATGATGAATTACATCATTTGAAAGTATTTTTACAGAAAACCTGAAGAAATCCTGTAATTTCTCTTGATTTTAGATGAAAATCCCAATTTTCCCCCAAATTCGTCAAAAATTTGCATATTCAAAATTTTAATTAATTATAAAAAAAAAAATAATTGTCAATTTTTTTTTTTCTTCAAATTCTTATTCTACAAGACTTGTTTTACGTATGTGCTAATTTTCAAGTCAATCGGTCGATTCGTTGCCGAGATTTGAGGGGGGGCCAAAATGGCCCCCCCCCCCCCCAGTAATCTCAAGTGACCAAAATAACCCAGTGGGATTAGGGTTAATGGAGATTATAAAACGGCCCACGTAAATTCAGTAACGTGATTGGTTAAATCCTATCACACGACTACCGTATTTGCTGGTGTATTAACCGCACATTTTTACATACAGAAGAACTTGCAAAAAGGGTGGAGAATACACAGAGATAGAGAAAAATATTTCATGAAAATACCACATATGGCCACTGCATATGGCTATAATATCATTTTATGTGGAGTAAAAAGCTTGATAGGCTCTTTGTTATGAATTATGATCCAATCAGAAACAAGTATGTGACTTGTGTTGTTTTGTGCACTAAAAGTTTACAAAAGTTATAGGGGAAAGCATGGGATGTGTGTATAGTTTGAATATTTTGCAAAGATTACCAGCAGTTTTATCATCTAGAAAATGTTTTTTCCCCCTTCAATGACAACCCAAAGTTGGGGGTGCGGTTAAAACACAGGTGCGGTTTATACATCGGCAACTACGGTATCTATTAATTTCAACCAACATGCACGACCATGCAGGAAAGGCGCAACAATCGTGCTGATATCACTTTTTGTTGCACACCTTTGGCACGGTTGTGACATCACAATGCTTGTTTACATGTAGTTTTTATCAAAGAAAAAAATAGATGGATCTTCGACTGTGCGCAGTCGAAAATGATGCCTCCGCCATTACGCAATTTATTTATATCAAGCCCAAATCAACATGTACACAGAATTAATTCTGTCAACTCAATTTTGATGGTACTCTGTCTTTTAGATCTTGACGTATCACAATTATGAGCTATAAGTGACCTTGACCTTTGCCCTCATGACCCCAAAATCTAATGACTACAATTGTTCCCTATTATACATTCAGGTATCAAGTTGGATTGAAATCTGATATTCAGTTCTTGAGATTTCCAATCTCAAGCTACTTTTACATATAATGAGCCCTGTGACCTTTGACCTTTGACCTCATGACCCCCACAATCTAAGCAGTTCATTGGCTCTCCAAGGAACATACATGTACCAAGTTTGGTCAGAATCTGTCAATCCCTTCTTAAGATTTTGCATATATAATGAGCTGTGACCTTTGACCTTTGACCTCATGACCCCAAAATCTAATCAGATCATTGGCCTCCCAAGATACATACATGACCCAAGTTTGGTGAAAATCCGTCAATCGGTTCTTGAGATAACGCGATCACGAGCTATTTTTGCATATATAATGAGCTCTGTGACCTTTGACCTTTGACCTCATGACCCCAAAATCTAATCAGATCATTGGCCCCCCAAGATACATACATGACCCAAGTTTGGTGAAAATCCGTCAATCGGTTCTTGAGATAACGCGATCACGAGCTATTTTTGCATTTATAATGAGCTCTGTGACCTTTGACCTTTGACCTCATGACCCCAAAATCTAATCAGATCATTGGCCCCCCGAGATGCATACATGACCCAAGTTTGGTGAAAATCCGTCAGTCGGTTCTTGAGATAACGCGATCACGAGAACGGGACGTACGGACGTACGGACGGACGGACGTACGTACGTACGTACGGACGGACGGACGGATGTACGGACGGACGGACAACCCGAAAACATAATGCCTCCGGCTACTTCGTTGCGGAGGCATAAAAAGATGGAAAATGCTTTGTTTTGTAAATTATCTGTTCCATAGTAAATAAATGTTGGTAGTTTCATAAATGATATGGTATGTGGTTTGGGGCCATTCTTTGAAAAGTGAAACTTTTTCGGAAAAATGGAAGTTTTATTTTTCTGTAGTTTTGTTCCATTTTTAGAATGATCCATGTGTTAAGTTTCATGAAATACATGATTTGAAGTTTAAAATGAAACTTTTTTACTCATTTACATAAATTTACATATTTCAATATTTTTCTAATAATCATAATTCAGAAAATAATCAAGATATCAAAAGGATAATTAGCAAGCTCATTCTTCTCACTTTCCTGTACAGGTTGATACCAACTTTGTAAAAATTCAACCTTTCATTCTTTTCTAAACCCGATATTATAAAATTCCCATTTTTCCATTCATATTGTACACGTCACACACGTGACCAACCTAAAATGTCGCACACGTGACCAGACGTTGCCACATAATCAAGTACTATAAAACACAACGGTTTGATATAATTCTCATTCATTGCTATTGTTGTACTTACAAATGTATAGTACTTCTCTGGTAATAAGATGAACATTATAGCTATTCATATTTTAAAGAATTTTCCAAATGAAATTTAGTTATGAAAAAAGCGCTCCGTGCGAAGTCACACACGTGACCCATGCCATTTGACCTCTGACATTGAGTTACGTAATCCTTATAAAATCTTTTGTGTTAAGTTTGAAATACTACATCATATTCAAGTCACATATTAAGTAAAAAATCATTATAGTCTCATACTTACTGAAATATAAGCATCCCATTTCAAAATTTGTCATGTTTTGGGTCACACACGTGACCAAGAATGGCCCTTTGATATTGTTAAAGTTTGGGAATGGAAATGCATACAGCCCTTTGATTATTCTCACTTTTACAGAATATTTTTCGGCGATTTCGCATAGGAGTCAAATTCAGTCAGTGATTGCATGCAGTAGTGATGATGAATGATGTAAATTCCAAATAAATTCCCACTCTAGAGTAGATAGACTGGGTAACTATAATTGTGGCAAGTCAGTTTCAAATAATCCAGCCATCATAAACAATTCTATGGATGAGCTTGTTTTATAAAAACAGATAATACACATTCTTAATTTTGTGCGTCAGTGCAAGTGCAACACACTCTCGGTTTTCTCAGGTGGTGCGCATTTGGCTTACGCCTCGTGCGTTGCATACATCTGACAAAACCTTGAGTGCATTGCATTTACACAACACACTCTAGAAAGTGTATTAATTATCTGTATAAGAATATGTGCTTCTACAATCAACATATCAATTTCATAATATGCCCCCAATTTCATTAATTTATTTTAGAGTTCGAGAAAAGTTGTGAAAGAATATTATAGCACTTATCCCTAAGATGATTCTTTGTGTTGGGTTTACATAGCTTCTGGACTAGCATAAGCATGAAAAAGAGCTTCTGGGAAGTTCTGCCATCATTAGAGCTTTTTTGCTTAATGGTCAAGGCACCGGCCAATTAACATTCAGAGGTATCGGATTTGATTCCTGTGAAGGCCATTTTCTTTTCTCTTTTCATTAACCCTAAAGACGCTGAGCGAATCCACCCCCTTGATGTTTTGTGTGATAATTCTACAACGCGCGTAGGTATCGCTGCACGGCTACATAAGTTTTATATATTGAAGTCTTGCGCATTTTTTTAGACCAAATTTGTGAGACCGGGTACCTATCACATGACCTTTTGTAAGTGAATGTCAGGCCAGAAATTGCCCAATTTTGTGATTTGTATGCAAATCGTATTTCTTCATAGGATTCATAAAACCTTCATTATTTTGTATTCTTATCACTGCAATAATTTTATTTTAGGGTAAAATTGGTTGGACAATGGTCAATAATAGATTTCATCGAAAAAAAAGAATAAAATAAATAAGTTAAAAAAATAAATAAGAAATTCCCATAACAACAGAAATACATAAATATACTAAAAAAAGGATTTGTGCATAAATTTGCATAATTAATTAGAAATTGATTTTTTTTTTGTGGAAAAACTGCAGCAAGCTCCCTGCGTGCCAAATTTAGTGGCCGCCGCGCATTCGTTGGCCAAGATCTTGGGGGGGGGGGGGGGAAACCGCCCCCCTTGGCTATAAAGCATAGCCAAAATAACCCGGCCTGATTAGGGTTGTTGGGGAAAATAGTTGTAGAGTAACTCACGATGCCATTGATGTCCGCCATCTTGCCATCGACATTGTTGATGCGTAGAATGTGAGAAGCATAGTCCAGCAGCTCAAACCGATTGGCCTGTCCAAGTAATGCCATGATTGCACAGCCAGCCCAGTTCAAACCATCACCATAACTCTCCCTACAAAAGAAGACATTCCAAGGTAATACAATTATGAAATTAATTTAATATCTCTTCCCTTTTTTCACAAATCTTGGCAGTGGATAAAATGTGACACGCATAGATGATCAGCAACTCAAACTGGTTGGCCAGTTTGATTAAAGCCATGATGCACAACCAGCACAGTTTAAACCATCACCATAACTCTCCCTGAAAATTTTTAAAAATTGTCTGATATTTTTTTATTTTTTTTACAAATCTTGTGAATAAATCTTGGCAGTGAATTAATTAAAGCATAGAATGTGAGAAACATAGTCAAGCAACCAAAACTGGTTGGCCTTTCTAAGTAAGGCAACAAAAAATTAAAACATTTATAAATTTGATTGATTGTGAGAGTGTCTGATGAGGTAACAATATCAATGTAAAGTGCTTAGAGATGATGATCATTCATAAACCCCTCAAAAAAAGTTCGGAAACTCAAGTTTGATCGATCATATCTCTCGTATTTTTTAATAAGAATACTCAAAATTGGTGGCACAATAAAGCCTCATTATATACCTTTCAAACGGTGCATTATGTGTAGTGAGTATGCAATTGGGGCGATTGCAGTAGCCCAGAGAATAGGGGGAGGCAGGAAGTGAAATGTCGCAAAATGGCCGAAATGCATTTAATTTACGAGTGCATGACTGTGTTGACCAATTTTCTAAAGGTTAACATTCTATTGAATACTGCCACCCTTTCCATTCATCAAAATTGTTGAATTTGATACCTTTTTAATGGAAATTATCTCTTCATTACGGTGGCATATTAATCATAAGGATTATGCAAATGGGGTATGTGCAGCGAACCGGAATATGGAGATGGGTCGAGTGTGAAATCAGACAAAAAGATATTGAGTTGACAACAAATCAGAGCGTTGCATTTTTTTCGAGCTTTTTGGAGGATTTTTTAGCATTTAAAATAAAATATTCATGATTTAAATTGATATCAACGGAAAGCCCAACAACTCTTCTGTATGAAAATGTGAAATTTATGATGATTTTAGCAAAGGGCGGCTGCAGGGAAATGAATGTGGGGGAGCCTCAAAAGTGACCCATTTTGAAACGCTCTGATTTCAAGGCACAACTGAGTCACTATTCATGAGTTTTCAATTGAATTCTTCTCATTCATGGCCAACTCATTCAAGTCGCATTACATCCTCTACACAATGGTATTGGATACCGACACCAAATCAGAGCGTTTTGAAATGGGTCACTTTTGAGGCTCCCCCACATTCATCTCCCTGCAGCCGCCCTTTGCTAAAATCATCATAAATTTCACATTTTCATACAGAAGAGTTGTTGGGCTTTCCGTTGATATCAATTTAAATCATGAATATTTTATTTTAAATGCTAAAAAATCCTCCCAAAAGCTCGAAAAAAATGCAACGCTCTGATTTTTTGTCAACTCAATATCTTTTTGTCTGATTTCACACTCGACCCATCTCCATATTCCGGTTCGCTGCACATACCCCATTTGCATAATCCTTACGATTAATATGCCACCGTAATGAAGAGATAATTTCCATTGAAATGGTATCAAATTCAACAATTTTGATGAATGGAAAGGGTGGCAGTATTCAATAGAATGTTAACCTTTAGAAAACTGGTCAACACAGTCATGCACTCGTAAATTAAATGCATTTAGGCCATTTTGCGACATTTCACTTCCTGCCTCCCCCTATTCTCTGGGCTACTGCAATCGCCCCAATTGCATACTCACTACACATAATGCACCGTTTGAAAGGTATATGATGAGGCTTTATTGTGTCACCGATTTTGAGTATTCTTATTAAAAAATACGAGAGATATGATCGATCAAACTTGAGTTTCCGAACTTTTTTTGAGGGGTTTATTAAGTGCTATATAAATTGAGTATATTAATCATCATAATGAAAAAATAACCTAACATCTTCTTAACAAATCTTGTGCATACATCTTGTCAGATTTAAATGCTCCATGGTACCAACACAAGCTTTTACCATAGACCCGTAGCAGTTATAAACAAGAGGATAAAGGATAACCCTAAGCGTTCAAGGCTACTGTAGCTTTAAATAGATCAATAGCTAAAGAGATATTGCTCTATCTCTTCGTGTAAATGGCTATTTATAGACACTCTCTCCATGATAATGTTGTTGGTATATCAAAGGGAAAAGGAAAATGTTTGATTGGCTATATAAGATTATACAAGACTTACTCAACGGTGATGTTATTGGTGTTGAGCGGCAGACAGCAGACTATCATGATGGCGCTCCAGAGGGAACGGAACTCCACGTTGCTCTCGTCAATGTACATGATGCCATTCTCTGGCTCCGCCCCCTTCCACACTGGGTCGTCTAAGAAACCCTTGATGCGATTTAAGATCTCCTTGAAGATGATGTTTCCGCAAGCACTTCGCTCTCTCAGAAGCAGGTCATTTTCTTGCACATTACGCAGTTGCTAGGGGGAAACATATAGCAGAGCTCAAAATTAGCACAGGCTTGCTGGCATCGGGCCACTTAAAAATTAGCTTTGGGCCACCAAAACTAATTGATGCAAACTTCCACTGACCTGAATGGGCAACAAAAACTAACAGAATTTGTAATGTTTTTCTTTGTTTGGGGCCACCAGATTTGGGTTTCGGGCGACTAGAATATGAACATCTCATTTTTACTTGCCCAACATATAGAAATCACAAAACATCAGTAATGCATGAATACAAATACAAGTGTTAACACATATGCCACAGATAATGACAGCAAATTTGATGAGAGTCTTTCAATTGAACCTTTTCCCTAGTAGATGTTGTGATTGCCATAGGGATAATACAGGACCCACAAGGTTCCTGTATGCAATGTGTTAAGTTAGCAATTTTTCCTCACCAAACCCATTGAGGACTGACTGATTTTGCTATAACATGTATTCTCCATATACCCTAGCCAGAGTATTTACTGGATTAGTCATGAATGGGTTGAAGAACTCTTTCCAAATTATTATTCAGTAACTTTGAGAAAAAAGGGACTTCATGAAAGAAAGTTTGCAAATTATTACATTTTGATTAATTTGATAATCATATTAATAATACTAAGAGTCAATGTGTTTGCAAAAATCAGTAAAACAACGTACAAAGCAAACTTGTTTTGGGATGTATTCTAGCAAAGATATTACAGAGATACCCATGTGAGGAATGGAGAAACCTTTCTTAATAATTGGTTAGCAAAATGTTATATTCTCTATTTTGTGTGGTTAAATGACTCCTTCCAATAAGATTCCTTCATAACTCAAGTTTATATAACATTTTATGCATAAAGTTGCAGTTCAGTAATAAAGGGTGTTTACAAATTCTGAGTAACTAGTAATACTCATGTGCTACCACAAAACCCTTAAAAAAGCGATAAAAATCAGTTGCAAAGGTGCAAATCAGGAAAAGGAGAAATAGTGTGTCATCATAAATCCATACCTCTTTTGTGCCCAGTCTATGCATGAGTGGGCATAAGTGCAGTGCAGCGTAGTTCTGCTCCATTTGCTTGATTTTGGTTTCAAGCTTCTCTCCCTCTGTAAAACAATAATATATGGATGGTGGTGGGTGCAGTGAAAGTCACCTTTATCATGCTTCATGCGGTTTTAATTAGAAAGTCATGAAAGTCATGCTATACCAGTGCGACTCAATAGAAATGTATACATGTTTTACCTCCAAATATGTTCAGCTTTCATTTACAAAACAAACAAAAAACTAAATACTTGTATTGAACTAAAATTGAAAATTATTTTTAATATGAACCATCAATTACGATAAACTTTCATGCCATCCCAGTGCATAATAAACATAATTAATAGGTTGTAAATATATATCAGTGCTAGATAGATAGCAAATTAAGTCTAGCTTATTATACAGAGTGTCTCAAAAAGGTTGCAACATTTACGATCGTTAATTTCTTCGACACCATCAACCAAATGTCATTATTTTTTATTTCATTGGATAGAACATTCTTTTTCCAACAAAATGATACCATGAACATGGATTTTGGGTAAGGCGTTTGGATGCTAGGGCCATTTTTCTGAGGCAATGTCGTTTCCAAAATTTGCTGCTTTTTCGTCTCCAGCGATCCGCTGAGCACTGAGGCATTCTCTCCTCACGGTCTGCCATACAATTCGCTGGACAAAAGAATCGCATGGCTACCCTCCCTTTTATAAGGAAGACAATGAGCCGTACTATAACCGGTTCTTTTGTCCAGCGAATTGTATGCCAGGCCATGAGGAGAGAATGCCTCAGTGCTCAAGCGGATCGCTAGAGACGAAAAAGTAGCAAATTTTGGAAACGGCATTGCCTTAGAAAAATGGCCCTAGCATCCAAACGCCTTACCCAAAATCCATGTTCATGGTATCATTTTGTTGGAAAAAGAATGTTCTATCCAATGAAATAAAAAATAATGACATTTGGTGTCGAAGAATTTAACGATGTGTTGCAACCTTTTTGAGACACTCTGTATATAAGGTGTTTTATGCATATATAAATACTGATATAATATGTGTATTATCATTTAAAATAGTTTCCAGAAGGTATTAATCTTATTATTAGTTCAGGTGCTGTTTGTGTCACTTACGTGCACAGTAGGGCTTAGGCAGGATGTTCATGAAGGGTGAGGCTTGGAATAGGTCCCAGGCTTCCTCTTCATTCAGGACCTGGTCTAGTAGATGGAAGAAGATGATTGCATTGCCGAGGGACTGGAAGGAACAGAGGCAGTTAGTCTTGAGGTCCGAGTATTGGACCACATCCTGTATGTGGGTGTAGTAATACACAACCAGACCTGGGTAATAATGGAAGAAAATCAAATGGGAAGATGAATAATTAGGCCCTGGTCTAAGAATAAGACTGCAATACCAACATATGAATTAGGACAGCAGTTGGTCTTAAGGCCCAAGTTTAGGACCACATGTATACATAAGCAGAACAGGTTTAGTTTGGTAGCAATTGAAACAAGTTAAATGGGATGATGAATAATTTGATCCCGGTCTATGGAGATGATGACACTAACCACAGATTTGTAGGATTAAAGACAGTTGGTCTTAAAAGACACCTGGTCTTGAGGTCCGAGTCCTGTACATGTGTTTGGTGATGAATACAGATGTCAATATTACACTGACATAGGAGAGAAATGACTACAAACAGATACATACAAAGAGTTTTGATTACTATCTATATACAAACGTAAACAAGTAAATATAATTCTTGAATAAAATCATGTAATAATAATGTTGCTCCGTGAGCATCAAGATGGGTCCCGTGCTATGTAAGTTCAGGTAATTCAATTGCTCATGAATTTCATTATGCCTTCACTTTCGATGACGTTCGTAAGAAAAATAATGCAGACTTAGTTACTGAAAAAGGGTTTGCAGTTTACCTTGCGTTCCATAAGAAGCCAATGGGACTTTAATCTTTGGTGGCATAGCTTCTTGTAGCAGCATCTTCACATAGGGGAGACATACCGTCTGAATCTGAGTAAGACAGAGAAACAAATGTTCGAGAGGTATCACTGATTTGAAACTTGAATACAAGTAAGTCTAAAATCAAATGTGGAAAAACACTGAATCTGTGCACAACAAAAGAAGTTAAAAAAACATTCTTTTAAAACTGCAATAGAAGTAAGTGCATGAACACTCTTGAATGGAATGTAAACTGATCATGGCTTCTTTTTAGCAGCAACTTCACATAAGGGAGGTAAATTGTCTGAATCTGGGCAGAGCAACACACACTATGACTATTGGGGAGTTCAGAGATTCAAGTCCTCTTATCTATACTGCCCTCATATCCTCATCCCAGCTTGCAACACATTCAGTCCACACAATCATCACAATTGACCACAGGTTACAACTCTAGCAAGCAATTTATGCATAGGAGGCCAATCATTGTATCCTATAGTCCTTCTCATAAGGGAGGCCCATGTCAACAGGGCATGAAATAAGGTAAGGATGCGGAAACTACAAATCTCACTGCACACTGTACGATTTATGCAATTTATGCATAGCAAGCCAATCATTGTATCCTAAACTCCTTCACAAAAGGGAGAAACTCTTCAGAAACTTGGCAGGAAAAGAGTATACATGGAGAAGGCAACTGTAATGGGTGTAGTGTGTTGATATAATCAGTCAAATGTACAATGCAATTTATGCATAGCCGGACAATCACGATAACCTATAGGCCTCATAAGGGAGCCACACATCAGAACAAGGACAAGGCAATTATAATTAGGTCTAGTATGTTGTTATGAATAGTAAAATGTAAAATGCAATATATGCATAGGAAGCCAAGTACATACGGGAGACACTCATCAGAAACTGGGCAGAAAAGTAGTATACAAGGAGGAGGATGGACATCAAGTTGTAAAGGTGAATGACTCCTTCTCCAGACCATCTTCGCTATTGTCTGGAGTCCCACAAGGATCGGTCATGGGATCGTTAGGATTAATATCCTCTACACTGGCCCTTTAGGTAACGTTATCAATGCTCATCGAGGTGCTCATCATGCCATATATGCCGACGATACACAGCTAAACGTTATACTAAAGCAGAGTGAGCAAATGGAGTCCTTAAAACAGATATCAGACTATGTTATTGATATTCAGACATAGTTAAGCCAGAACAGACTGCAGCTTAAGGCATCTAAGACTGAAGTACTCCATGTCACCTAACAGTTCCGTACACCACAACCTATTGCACGCATCTCTATAGTCAATGACAACATCACCCCTTCAAAGATGGCTAGGGACCTTTGAGTTACATTCGATCACCACCTGACTGTACAACAACACATCAAGAACACATGTCATTTAGCCACCTTTGGTATCCACAAGATCAGGAAACTGAAATGCTACTTAGACCAAAGTACCACTGAAAGACTAATTCATGCCTTCACAATTTCTCACCGATTGCTGCAATAGTATCTACACCAACCTTCCTCAAACCCACAACGCTCCCCTTCAACCAATACAGAACTCAGCAGCCAGTCTAGTTTCCCACACAAAGTTAGATCATATCACTCCTGTTCTGCACTCCTTACACTGGCTCCCTATACTTCAAAGGATCCAATTTCAGGTTCTTGTTCTTGCATACAAAGTTAAACATGGCCTTGCTCCTGAATATATCTCAGAGTTACCTATTCCAATAGAGCAATCATCTCACGTTCTTCGATCATCTACAGTCCATGTAGAATTCAACACAGTATCTAAGAAATCCTCTGAAGTAATTTAGAAACTTGAAACATGAAAGCCAACTGAAGGCAATAATCCTTGACTTAACTGTCATAAAGAGTTATATAAGGGAGCTTTTGTTTCACGACATTAGGAAACCCGACAGGGGAGAAAGAATGTATACATAACATGGGTTCACATGTTTGTACATTAGAAGCGACGAACAATACACAAACTATACAATTTTCATTCTCCATCCGGGTTGGGACAATACGCTATAAATCGGCCGAGTACTGTTTCTGAACATAATTGTGAATGATAGATGTTTGGATTCGCACGTGCGCCAATTGTTTTTTTGCTCAAATCATGGTTATCTTTATAATATCCTACCATTATAAAAAGTGAAAGTCCCCCTATTGTTGATCACAAACGGGTGCAAATAAGGATGGGCGCTGTGTGAAAGTATGTTCCCAGTTGAGTGAACTCTCCGTCCTCTTTGGCAAATGTGGATAAATGAAAGTTCCCTAGAAATGATTTTCTTGCCATTCTTACCCATCCCTTGATGATCTTGAGCAGCTCCTCGATCACAACATGTAGCTGCTGGTAACCAAGGAGACGCACCATGATGTGGATGTGCTCCATTCCCATGAAGCCCTTGTACAGCCCTGCAATCAGCTGGTAAATAGTGTTCAATGGCTGCAAGAAAAGAAACATTAGAGTTTTAAAAAATAATAAGGATTTCATTCATTTTTGTGCAGCTGCTCGTAACCAAGGAGAAGCACCATGATATGGATGTGCTCCATTCCCATGAGGCCTTGTACAGCCCTGTGATCAGCTGGTACAGTGTTCAGGGGCTGTAGTGCAGTGCATGCATTGCAACATCGATATGATGGGAATCAGACCTGGCGCTGGTTTTTCCTTGTTTTTGCACCCATTCTTTCTTTATTGTTCCCAAATTCCCTGCAGTCACGTAAGTAGAGGATAGTTTAGAGGTGAAGTTCTAGTTCAGGAGGTGAAGTTCTAGTTCAGGAGGTGAAGTTCTAGTTCAGGAGGTAGATCTAGATAAATTGAGCTTTGAGAGCTGCATTCTTTCTTGCGGTAGGTACCAGACCACTACATGATGTCTGCCGGGGGACTGGCCGACCAAGTGCATGCGAATGCCTGCTGACAAGATCGTACAAATCACTGGTAATATTTAAGCGTCTGTCTACTGATTCATGAAATTTGCAAAAATAAAACCTTCCCTAAATTAACAGCTCATACAGTATGTTATAACAAAGATGAACAGATACAAATTTACTGATTCTTTATTTATTCCTGTCCACCTAACACTCTCCCTACTGTGCCATACTGAATTACCAGACATATCATATATCCACAGCAATCAGGGAGCTAACATATAACTTGAATACCTTGCTTCCGAAGACGTATGCTGGCTGTGCATTTGGAGGCTTGTCCTTTACCCCCTCCTCGAACATGAGTTTGGTGCGAACAAATCTGAGGGACGAAGAACATAGTTTTCTGTTTAAACATTTTAATGTCAAATTAAATTGCAGGAATTATGTACATAAATAGCATAATCCCTCCCCCCCCCCCCCCCCACCCCAACATTTATCTACTTTTGTTGATGCACAAACAAAACAAGAAGAACCAATAATAGATCTTATTCTATGAGTACTGGGACAAGAGTCAACCATGGCACTTTTAAAAGGTTGTCCTCTTTATTACAGTTCAGGCTGGTGGGCAGGCATCAAACAGCCACTATTACATTACATAAACTACCAGTATGCTATCATAAAATTTGATTCTGGACAAGAAGAAATGATAGTGGACATACAAAGCATGCCCACTGGCTTAAACATTGATGTCATCGTGTACCAGACAACATAGTGGACGTTCATAATAGGTTACTTTAATTTGGGGAGATTGAGTGAAGTTCATATACCTCTTGGTTGTTCCATTGAAGCAGAACTTTGGCAGGATTTCGCTGCTGAGGTCCAGGGCTAGTGTGAGAGCAATGGTTCCGCAGGGACCACCCACACTACTATCAGCCTCCTCAAGTAGGGAGGGGAAGGCTGGCAGGACTAGGTACTGGCCCAGCATCATGTGGGCTAGCTGGTTGATCTGGAGTAAAATGTCCAGTTCCTGTCATACAGAAATAATAAAACAGTGGAGAACAATTTTCTATGTAACGATCATGGACATAATAAACTTCAATTCAAAATATCATCACAAATACTAGCATTATCAGAACCATCACCATATCTGAACATACATAATAAAATATCATTACTAAAATCTGTAAAAGTACAAAACAGGAAACTTACGATAAGACCCTCTTGGATGCCATGAGCGTCAAAGCGTGAGATGGCAAGCTGTAGACTGGTGACAAATGACTGAACGATTCTCTGAGACAGCAACCGGCTCATGTCCACTGACCTTCCCAGGATCTGAAATAAACAGACAGAAAACATTATTTGTTAGAGTCTGATTAAACCCAAATAAGGTGCAGTGATGACAAATTTAAAACATTCAAAGTGTATGCCATAAGGCAAAGAAAAGACTGGTTACAAAATCATCTGTGGCAGTAGCTTGTTTAATGTCTTAGTTGTGCATGTATAATGGTAGACTGAAAAATCAGTCTCTGTTCCGACGGCTGTTCCACTGAGAATATGTCTGGCTCCACAGACTGCCTCCACATGGGGTGGTAGTATGAAGTCAGATACAGTAAAGAATACCCCATACACAGTTGGTTACTTCTGACTAGTATAATGGTTGCATTGCTATTAATTGGGGAGTGCTCAACAGCTATATTTGTTGCATGTATTTACCATCAAATTAATGGTTATAGTTACCATTGGTTGTTAGCACGTGTGAACAAAGCAAATTGTCAATGTTACATTGTAAAATTAGACAAAGAAGAATGGGGCGAAATGTAAAAATATGTCACCTGTACGTGTTTCTGTCTGAGGATGGTGTCATATTTGTTGGCCTGCTGGCACGGAATCTCAACGTTGAACTTCTTGCATTCCTTGCGGAACCTCTTATCCAACAGCATGCTGGGAAAGAAAATTGAAACTTCAAATTTGATTCAACACTGTGTATAATAACATTCACAATGCAATGCAATTAATCCTTATCCACCATTGAAATATATACAAATACAGAATTAAATAAACATAAGAAAAGAGTGATAAACATAGCAATTGTTATTGCAATATATGAGAGAGCATTTAGAATAGGCAGAAAAGAAGGGTTCCTTATATGAAAGCCTACCACCTAAGAATGACGCTAATTACTATACATTAGTTAGGCTAGGTTTATGGAAGGCTCATTCATCAAGCCTTTTTACGAGCACTCAGATTGAATCATGCAAATATAACTATTTCATTTGATAGTACAACAATATTTCTTCATCTTCTCAGCATTACAACATTTTTTTGCAAACCTAGATCAGTACACAACGAGGTTGTCAGAGGTTTAGCTGACAAAGCAGCATGAATACTTACTTTCCTGCTAGTTCCTTGTAGTAGGCAAATATCATCTCAGCAAGCTTGTACACCAGCTGGTCAAAGCACAGATTCACCTGCAGGATACATCAAAAGAATTCATGAGAATTTTGTTAAATCTGTAACAAAAATTATAGCTATAACTAGATGGATCTTCGATTGCGCGCAATCGAAAATTATGCCTCCGCTATCACGCGATTTTAATATCAAGCCCTTATTAACATGCACTGATTTAATATTTTTAAATATTTTGAGTCCTGTGACCTTGACCATATGACCCCAATCTTTGATGGCTCCCTAAAAAACATTCAGGTACCAAGTTTGATTGAAATCTGACATTTAGTTCTTGAGATTTTGGCATTACAAGCTTTTTTGCATGTATAATGAGTCCCGTGACCTTGACCTCAACCTCATGACCCCAACATTTTACGGCTACGTTAACTCTTTATGATACATTCAGGTACCGAGTTTGATTGAAATCTGACATTCAGTTCTTGAAATTTTGCCATTACAAGCCATTTTTGCATACATATTGAGTCCTGTGACCTTGACCTTTGACCTCATGACCCCCCAAATCTAATCAGATCAGTGGCACCCCGATATGTACACTCATACCAAGTTTGAAATTGATCCGTCAACCGGTTCTTGAGATATCGCAAGAACGAGGCATTTTTGCACATACATCAAGTCATGTGACCTTGACCTTTGACCTCATGAACCCCAAAATCTAATCAGATCATTGCCACCCCAATATCTACACTAATACCAAGTTTGAATTTGATCCATCAACCTGTTCTTGAGATATCGCGAGAACGAGGAATTTTTGCATATATATTGAGTCCTGTGACCTTGACCTTTGACCTCATGACCCCTAAAATCTAATCAGATCATTGTCACCCCAACATGTACACTCATACTAAGTTTGAAATTGATCCGTCAACCGGTTCTTGAGATATCGCGAGAACGAAAACGGGACGTACGTACGGACGTACGTACGGCCGGACGGACGGACGGACGGACAACCCGAAAACATAATGCCTCCGGCCACTTCGTTGGCGGAGGCATAAAAAGACAAAGACCAGCAAAGTAAACATGCAAATATTGTTACAGCTACTTATAACAAAGACTATATTTGAAAGGTTTTAATCAATTATTCTGTAAAAAACTGATCATTATATTTTCCCTCTTCACCATATCTACAAATTATATATTCATATTTCTTAGTATGAATTATCTGTTTAGACAAATCAATGTACAAAGTATGCAATACCGAGTTTTCCCTTTGATGTCAAAAAAGAGGAAAATATGCAAACCTCTAACTTGATCTCATCATAGAAAACTGTTGTTTTAAGACTGCTAGAGCATTCATATTTCATGTCAACATCATTTTTGAATAGTCAATCAGTTTAATCAAATTTGTATTGAATATGGTGCAGTTAAAAAATAATTGAGAATATGATGTTACCTCTGCCTCGATCTCATCATAGAGAAACTGTTTCTTGAAGACTGTGAGGGCGTACTGAGCACTGTCATTGTACAGGTCCAGAGGGAAGAACACATACCTGGCAAGACAGGAACACATATATCACAGTTACCCAAATATGATTTGAAAAATATATCAAATAGCAATAATTGAAAAGAAGTATTTATTTTTTTTGAATGAGGGGATCTAGTAACAGTGTCCAAATCCACAAAACTCACATCCCATTCATACTTGCGTCTAGCACTGGCTCGGCACTGGCCTGGGATAAGCTCTCTACCCATTCATACTAGGCATCAGCACTGGACAAGTATCGCGCAAGTATGAATGCAACAGTGGCTTGGCCTAGCCTAGGATGCTTCTGGCCATGCGCAATAAGACGTTGGCAGTAGCAATTAACCAGAACGTCAATGACGTAGCGCTCATCCGGCATCTCGCAACATCAAATATCGCAAATTTCATGTGGCACACTTTTCAACTGGTCAAAAAATAAAAATTTGATGCCCTGGAAGGGACATAAAAATAAAAAATAAAAAATTAGAGTGAACAAAAATATAAATTTGACGCCCCGGAAGGGACATGGGAAAAAAAAATAAATAAACAAAAAAAAAAAAAATAAATAAATAAATAAATAAATTTAAAAAAATAAAATAAAAAATAAAATAAATAAAAAAAATTTAAATTAAAAAAATAAAACAAAAAAATAAAAAATAAATTAAAATTAAAAAAAAATAAAAAAAATAAAAAAAATAAAAAAATAAAAAAATAAAAAATTACCATAATTAATGAATGGAGACAAATTTCAAAATTCTGTGTAGAAGTTTAGTGTACAAAAGTTAGCTCTACCAGATAAAGCAAACCAAATTAAAATCGGTCGAGAAATGAAGGAGAAGAAGCATTTTTTGTGATTTCGAATAAATTTGCATAAATTACCATAGATAATGAATTTCACGATTCTGTGTAGAAGTTTTAAATCCCCCTCCTAGCCCTATCTTATGAAACAATCAGAATCAAAATCGGTTGAAAAATAACGAAGAAGAAGCATTTTGAAAACTGTGGACGGACGGACGGAAGGACGGACGGACGGACGGAAGGACGGACGGACGGACGGAAGGACGGACGGACGGAAGGACGGACGGACGCCGGACGCAACGGCATGGCATAAGCTCATCATGCCCTTCGGGCCGGATGAGCTAAAAATGACATAGAAAACCCCTATTGTGACATAACAATGACTAAGCAAATTCTGTGCGAGCAAAACCGTAATGTGCATGCGCAGAGTTATGCTAGCCACTGTTCCATTCACACTTGCGATAACAGTGGCTCACGATAATGCCAGGCCGAGCCAAGGCTCACATCCCATTCATACTTGCATCTAGCACTGGCTCGGCACTGGCCTGGCACTGGCCTGGGATAAGCCGTCTCTTCATACTAGGCATCAACACTGGACAGGTATCACGCAAGTATGAATGCAACTGTGCCAAGGCTGAGGCTAGACAATTCCATTCATACTTGCGCAAACAGTAGCTGCCAAGCCAGTGCTAGACGCAAGTATGCCATGAGTTAGTGAATATCACTTTGCTTTTCGTTCATTACATGGCCATACATTATCCATTTAACATGAAATTGTCTCACATTACTCAGTGGACATATCAGATCACAAAAATACATATGTTATCAACCATTCATCACTTTTTGTACATGTCAACAAAGTTACTAGATCCCTTTAAAAGTATGTATACAATAATAATCATCAAATCTGTGTTCGACAATTAATTGGCAACGATGCAACAAAATGCTTTTTTTCAAACCAATATGTCACAGCACAATAAAAGTGACAAAGGGCATCGAGATAAAAGTAGAACATCTATCACTAACCAACCATATCTGGTGCCATTTGAGTCTTTTTGGAAACAAACCAAATACTAGAGCAAGAGGTGAAATGTCTCACTAACCAACCATATCTGGTGCCATTTTAGTCTTTTTAGAAACATACCAAATACTAGAGCACTATGTGAAATGTGTCGCTAACCAACCATATCTGGTGCCATTTTAGTCTTTTTGGAAACATACCAAATACTAGAGCACTAGGTGAAATGTGTCGCTAACCAACCATATCTGGTGCCATTTTAGTATTTTTGGAAACATATACCAAATACTAGAGCACTAGGTGAAATGTGTCGCTAACCAACCATATCTGGTGCCATTTTAGTCTTTTTGGAAACATACCAAATACTAGAGCACTAGGTGAAATGTGTCGCTAACCAACCATATCTGGTGCCATTTTAGTCTTTTTGGAAACATACCAAATACTAGAGCACTAGGTGAAATGTGTTACTCACTCCATGAGGGCAAAGACTAGAGCACTAGGTGCAATGTGTTACTCACTCCATGAGGGCAGGTTCCTTGGCAGTCAGGATCTCATCCGTTAGAATCCAGGGGATGGACATCTCAATGGGGAACTACAAATCACACACACGCCCAGGGTAAAACATACTTTTTATTTCACAAGGGCTATTTTTTAACTTCAGAAAGAAAAATTGCTATATTGTTATATTTAGTAATATTGGAAACACTGGAACATAAAATGTTACAGCTTAAAAATAGTTTCACATTACAAATTTAATACACTGCTTTACAACATCACATACATATGTTGGGGCTAGTACACACATAATGATTAAAAAAAAGATAAATTATAATTCAAGCTTTGTCATCTACATGTAAAGTAGACCATTAATCTAGAAATTAGTTTCACAGGTGCATATCCTAATATAATTATGTACATGACATGTACTTTAAAGGCAAAACAAGTATTTCAAGGATGCATTCCTGTCCAAGCACTAATACTTCACCTGAGTAGAGCACATGAATGTTAATTCAATGTACTGCTGATGGACATAAATGCAACGCAATCATCGGTTTTGAACTAAGAAATCTGTGGTTAGAAATCAAGTGCCCATCCAATCATGCCACTGCAAATTCAATATGACAGCGATACATACACTGTATGTTCAAAACAGTCACACCTGTCTAGGTCTCCAACGTAAGACACAAAGGTCGTTTTAAGCAGGTGGTCTTTATATAGAGACAAGTTTTTTTTACATGAAAACTGCTTGATAGGGAGTCCAGATAAGCAGTATTCATACATAGGTGGTGATTGTACACAAGATGGCGAGAGAGCAGAGTGACTATACCTGGATATGTTTTCCCATGGTCATCTCCAAGTAGAACTCTCTGTACCACAGCTGGGACAGGTCACCACATTTCCGGATTGTGTCTGCAAATTAAACAATCAACTAAAGTCCATTAAAGGGGTAGTTTAGTTTCGGTAAGGCTGAACTTTAGTAGCCAAAACCTGCACAGTAACATTATAAACTAATAGTTATAACTCCACCATACTCGAAAGGTATAAAAAATTACAAACGACTAAGTAAAAAGCCTGTTATCATTAAAAAAGAGCCATTAAAACACAAGAGGGCGCTTTTTAAAAAGGCATTGGTTTCAACCATTTTTCACACAAAATTATATAATGATTAAATAGCGAGATTATCAACAACTATTTCAAAACGCTTTTGAAAGTTTTTGAAAAAGTGCAAGCATTTAAAAAAAAAATTCTAAAAATCTTCTAATTATTTGGGCCCCAAATAATTATAAGATCAGATATATTTATTGATATTTCAGCTGTTTCTGGGTCGATTTTGACCAAATAAAGTTTATTCTGCCATTAAAATTGCATGTTCTCTCAAATTTGACACTCAGTTTTTCATTACCTCACAAAAAAATTGTGATGTGCAGCCCTCTCTACCAAAACTAAACTACCCCTTTAAAGGGATCCGGTAACTTTGTTGACATGTGCAAAAAGTGATTAATGGTTGATATTATGTATATTGTTGCTATCTGATATGTCCACTGGGTATTGTGTGAAGAATTATATATGTTCGAGTAATGAGCAAAAATGCACAGTGATATTCACTTACTCATTGCACTGACTTTGTACACAGTTACAACTATCCAGTGGATAGTTTAACATGTGAACACTTCAATCATAAATATCTTTTTAACAAAAGGGAAATTTGAAAATACCGAAACCTGCCCCATGCTTCTATTGTTGATACAATCGAGAATTGCATTTTGAGGATTTGGGCGATGTTACTAGATCCCTTTATGTATACAGGAACTCCTGTACTCATAAATAATATAAAATGTACTGACCTGGCAGGTTAATCATGTGAAGGTAGAAGAAGGATTTCTTGAGGAAGTCTTCAAAGGGTTCCACCGAGACCAGGTTCTGCAGCTCCTGGCCCAGGGTCTTTTTCCCAGTCCCACCCTTGTCTGCTACCAGCGACTCCAGCATTGTCCTCACCATGTAGAGCTGGAGTCAGAAAGCAATGATAAATTTCAATATTGGGGTATTTTCATTTACATATATTGTTTGGTCTACATTAGGTCCCTTCTAGATGCAAAACCTCTTTTCACAAGTATGCAAGCATTTGTAGGGGAATCATTCTCATTTAGAAGTCCTTGATAACTGTAGGATACTTTCATATTGATTCAAAACCAAGCGATAGACTCACAATAACTCACAATAGAAAGAACCAGTACAAGTATCCTATAAGCAACATTGCTGGTGTATTGGAAGCCTATCTGTGTTGTTGAAGGTCCCATCACTGCTTTCCTTGGAACTTTCTTTGGTGTGTATCCCGGCTTAGGTCTGACTGAAAACAAACCGTATGTTTACATAACAATTGCAAGTGGATGACATTAACTACAAACCACTACAAACCACAAGGTGCATGTGCAGCATACCTGTGTTGTTGAAGGTCCTACAGCTTTCCGTGGGACTTTCTTTGGTGTGTATCCAGTCTTGGGGTCCTTCTCTCCCTTGACAACAGGGTCATCATTGGGTTGGTTGCCCTCCAGCCAATCACAACAGCTCTCTCTTACACCTTTGATGATCCTATTTTAAAACAATTAAAATATCATACAAAGAGAGAAATTATTTTTTAAGGTAAACGAGTTGCAATGCAAATAATTTTGCACCTAAAAACTTTCAGCATTCAGAAAGAAAAATGACAATAAAACAATCCCTTACCTAAGGCAGTCTCCCACAATGAGACTGAAGGCTTGAGACAAGGTGCAATTACATGTAGTCTTGTGTGTGCATCCAAATCGTTGAACAAGTTCAAAACTGTGAAACAGCAGTCTCTGCCCTTGAAATAGTATAGTGCTTGATAAGATCAAGTCCTCTTTAATACAACTCTTTGGTTGCACTAAGTTTCATGCCATGAAGCAGCAAGTCTCCTCATGAGGGACCAGTTTTAAAATCACGTAAACAAAGAAAAACATATGAGAATAAGCATCAAAATAAGATTGAAATTTTAAAAGTAGTTTAAAACAGTTTTCAAATGCAAATAATTGTTGACAATAACAAAAGTAACAAATTTTGTTTACATCAAAATCAGGGAGCCCTTCTTCTTCTTGGTCCTCTTGACTGCTGCCCTCATGGGTTCTCGCAAGGTCAGTTGCACAAAGTCCTGGATGTCTGCGTAGATGCTGCGGTGAATGGCGTCAAGGAAGACCAGTTCCATCTTGCTCATGATGGCCTGAAGACTCTTGATCATCGCCATGATCTCAATCAGCGCAAACTTCTCCTCCTTGTTGTAGTTGAACCTTGTGGCTTTCTCATACTCTTCCGCCTTTTCCACTTCCGGCTTGTGGCTTGTGCTGGGGTGCAGCAGCTTCCAAGAGAACTAGTCAAGAAATGGAAATTACAAAATTGAATGTAGTGTATTGACAACTAAATGCTTCATATTTTGAAGTTTCCTTTGCTGCAACTGAACTTTGCGGCTTTCTCATACTCAGCATTTTCCACCTCTGGCTTATGGCTGGTGCTGGGATGCAGCAGCTTCCACAAGAACTACAAGGAGTATTCACTAAGTGTGTCTCCAAATAAATGAATCATTCTGTTAAGCTACTGTCAAGGGTAATCAACCAATTTCCTGCAGGAACCTAGTGGGACCTGGATTAACTCTATAGGAACTGCAAACTCTAGTAGGGTACAGGTTTATCTCTTGACAAATTCCTTCCACTGATGTTAGAAAGAACATGATAGTATTATACTTTTCAAACCAATCTGTTTCAAAAGAATATCTGGCAGACAGGATCAGTCCTCAACATTATTTCCCTTACTCAAAGAATGCTGGACTGCAATTAAAATGATTATACCATCAAAGAGTCATTTTCATAAAGTTTGCTGCACCAAATCAAATAAATCTCCTCAATGTCATACTACCCTTAGATAACATCTCTATACACATTTGGCCTTGCCCAACAAAAAATAGCTTCCATGTAGGACCACCAAAATGTCATTAATAGTTGATTTAACTTGATCAAATAAGCAATCAAATATGACAGACATTTTCAAGTTTTCTTTGCTTGGGTTCACAAGATTCAGCTTTTAAGCCACTAAAATATGATAAGCATTCGTATGTATATTTGCCTGAGTGGGCCACAAAGAGAAATAAGGTAAAATTTCCAGCATTGACTTACCATTTCTGTGACAAGAGCAGTGAGCTTTGACAGTAGCCGTAACCCATTCAATGCCAGATCATATATGGCCTTGTTCTCCTCATCCTTCCTGGGTGTCTGAGCTGGACCATTCTTCCCCTGCAAGATCAAGAATATGATGACACTATGTTAACAAAGGTTATATTATCAAACAAAGGAAAAGAGAAGCAAACAGTCGATTGATCAATAATTCAATCAATCAATCAATCAATCAAACAGCTAAATAATTGATCAATGAATCAATGAATTAATTAATCAATCAATCAATCAATCAATCAGTCAGTAGGTCTGTCTGTCACATCTCAGTTAGTCAACGATCGATCGATTAATCAGTCAGTCGGTCGGTCGGTTAGTCAGTCAGTCAGTCAGCCAGTCAATTATTCAGATGGTTGGTCAGTTGATCGGTCTGTAGGTTAATCATGAGCTGACCAACCAACCCACCCACTTTCTCTCATACCTTTGCTTTCTTTGCCTGTGGGTGTATCTTGTTGTACTTGATGAGTTGTGCCAAGTACTTGGTGTGCTGCTCCCTGAGGGCACCTTGCTGGCGGAGGATGTTGAATTGGGATCCCGTTGCCGTGATGTTCTCACTCTTCCAGAAGGACTGCCGGTTCTCGTAGTCACCGCATCTCTTGATGTAGGACAGCACTGAGATCTGGAGGTCTCCGTACAAAGGCACCACTTCTAGTTGCTGCAAAACATAGAGTGACAAAAGAAAGGATCTTAATAGAAAGTTCTTTAGTACCTGACGAAGGGTAGCAAATGCGCCCGAAACATTGCTTGTATTGCAAATTGTTTTCTTTCTGAGACAAATTGACATCTTTATCGCATCCGCAATGAATAATATCTTCCGCAGAAAGTCTCTTGTTCTTAAATATCATCCTATAATAATGAATTATGTCAATGGAAGGGCTAAAACAAATGGGGATAGAAATTTTAATAATAATAATAATTGTTCATTTTTATATAACGCTTTATTACAATTAGGTCTCAAAGCGCTCAGAGAATTATTACCTTGGTTTTAGCCAAGCAGAATTATTCAAGCGCTCAAGCATTTCAAGGAATGAATTCCCGCCACTTTCATCTTTAAAACTATTGTTAGAGACATATAAACACAGGTCCATTTCTTGTTAAAAGATGCTACACCTTTAATGTATATCTATATTAATGTAGATCATTAATGGAGGCCTTTATGTCTTCATGATTACAATTTTGATTAAATTCAAGAAAATCGCAAAGCAGGGTGAAAACTGTATAACCCTTTTTACTACCGTGCTACTTCCCTTAAATTTACATAGTATGATTGAGAGACCCCCACATCGGCACCCTGAAACATTTCTGACAGTTTTAGACTTTAAAATCGTACACATTTCATAAAACTTTACTCACATATTGAGAAAATGGTGCAGATTCCGATGCGATGATCATATTTGCAATTTATAATTTATATTTTGAGATACCGACTTCGAACGCGCGCGTTATTTTTTGGCTTCACGAGTTCGAAGTGTTTTTATTACCAGCACCCCCTCAACTCTCATTGACAATGCATGCAACTCAAAATTTCTTGTGCGATGTTGGCATTATTTCACAAAATATTTGTAGCGGACGATAAACGCATTATTTCTTCTCAAAATTTCGACCAGTGCAGTTTCTAAGGTAGCGCGCATCATCACATGCGCGATTTTTCACAACACGCGCAAAAACAAATATTACGCGGGGTGCCGATAATAAAAACAGCGCCGATGTGTAGTACACCTACCATATCCGATACACTTACCTTAAAGATCTTGTCAATCTTGGAGAGACTGATCCTGTTCTTCTGATCCATTTTGTAGATGCTGTTGTTCTCATTGTCCATCAGAAACAGACCAATGCCAATTACCTTCATCAAGACAATTAATGAGACAAAGTAACTAATACAAACTTGCATTATTGTATGTTTTGTTCTCTATTCAAGAAGGTATGTTTAACCCACACAATAATGTTTTGGTGGGTTCACATTTCGTTCACATTTGCATCAAGTATATAAAGTAGCATGAAAGTTCAACGGCATAGGTGTTTCACATCAGGTTATGTGCAGTACTACTTTGCATACTTGTGACTGTAAAGTTGCTAACTGGCAGACTTTGCCCATACAACACATCTTCCATTCTATTAGCACATGATTATTTGCATATGAATAATAATATTGTGTCTTGTTTTGCAAATGTCTTGCCAATTGAATTAAATATATTGTGATATTTAATTTCATGTCTCTATGTATACTACATGTAAAAATGTTCAATTGTTCTATACATTTAGATTTTCATTGTTTCGGGAGACTGAAGTCACATTTTGTGTTTTTATAATGCGACAATAAAAATGAATCTGAATCTGAATTATTGAGACAATACAACTACTGTAGGACACATTCCCTACCTTCACCAGAACATGTTTCTCTGACGGGAGTATGTAGTGCTGGTTGTCAAAGTGCCGCACGCAGAGGTTGACGATATCTGCTATCAGCTCTTCATACGCTTCGATCTTGAGCAGTTGCCTTTTGAGGGAATTGGTGATAGACTGGTTGGTTGCAAGAAACATAGTCATCTTGCCAGCCTCTTGAGCAGCATTGATGTCAATTCCTGACCTTAGAAAATTTGCATCTCTGTCAAAAAAAGTAAAGAAAAAAAACAAGAAAAATGTATTATTATTAATTAAAGTATAACATGAGCTATGACCATAGTATCTAGCTCAATGCAAGCTTGACAACTTGCGCTATGAGGGTATTGGTAATGGACTGGTTGGTTGCTAGAAACAGTCATCTTGTCAGCCTCTTGAACAGCATTGATGTCAATTCCTGACCTTAGAAAATTTGCATCTCTGTCAAAAGGAAAGAGCAAAAATAAGTACTGAAATGCTTGTAGTAGACATGTAAATATTGGCAGGATTCAAAAGGCAAAGGGGAATTTATTTAGTGCCTAAGAGCATAATTGAATCCAATAGTCCCACCTGTTGTAAGCTGTGTTTAAATGTCACTGCTCACACTGCCCTAAACTTTCCTTCAGTGCATCAAGGACAGCAAACATATTCATAAGAGGACAGAGACACAAAGGCATTCCTTCCCTAGATTAAATATCTTCATGTAATCGATATAAGGTATTGGATGTTATGTAATGTTCAGCAGAATTTACTTCAATAGTCCACCTATTATAAGCTGCGTTGTCATTGCTCACACTGGCTTTGCTATCCTTCAGTGCATCGAGGACAGCAAAAATATTCATAAGACGACAGAGACTCAAAGGCATTCCCTTAAAGGGAAACGAAATGCTGGAATTTTCGCATGCTGTTACTGATAAGTGCATAACCCCTGTCACTTCTAGTCGTATATTTCCTCTTGAGTATCACTAATAATGGAAATAATCAATGTTTTTTAAACCACTATCAACTGATTTGACTGAGCACTGGAGGCTGCCATATTTTCCAACGGTACCGTATGAAACGTCATCTGAGCGCATCCGAGCGTGCACTAACAAAAGCGGGTTATTTTACCGCTGTTGTTGAATCTGCTGCTATGTCAGTGGTTAAGTAACCCGCTTTTGTCAGTGCAAGGTCAGATGACGTTTCATATGGTGAAGTTGGAAAACATGGCAGCCTCCAGTGTTCAGTCAAAACAGATAACAGTGGTTTCAAAAATATTGATTATTTCAATTACCAGTGATCCCCAAGAGGAAATATATGACTAGAAGTAACAGGAATTATGCACTTATCAGTATCAGTAAGGGAAAATGCCAGCGTTTGGCTACCCTTTAACTTCTTTTTCACTATTTCATTTCCCTAAATTTATATGAAATATATCAATGTCAGGTACAGGTTGGACGTCTCCTCAGGCTTTGCTTCCAACAGCAACCTTCTGCTTTCATTTGTTTATGTGTACATGCATGCAATAACTACTCATATTTATTTGTACTCATTTATATAGATCTTTGTTTTATATAATTATGCATGCCAACAAATAATGCATATTATTTTGTAATTTATTTGTATATATTATGTTGAATGCAGAAAATAAAGTATTTTATTAAATATAAGCAAATTAATAAAATGTAATCTTCAACACAATTGAGTCCTAAAGTCCCACCTATTATAAGCTGCGTTGTCATTGCTCACACTGGCCTTGCTATCCTTCAGTGCATCGAGGACTGCGAACATGTTCATGAGTCGTCCCAGAGTGAGGAGATAGGATTCGGACACAAAGTCGTTTCTAGTTTTGGGGTGACATAACCTTGTGAAGTCATCGATGAACTCTTTGATTGCTCTGTCCTGTTAGATTAAAAAACAAACAAACAGAAATTATATAATGTCACATACATGTGCAACATTCCACAAATTTGTTTTGTTTGCATTGCAATAATAAACGCCATTTACAAAGATTGGAGAAAATTGTAGATGACAGAAAATTAGTTTTCAGTTATAAGGGGCATTTCCCCCTCCTAATTCTGAAACGTTTAAATGGAAGTGGGGGTACTTACATTCAAATAAATGAACAGTGAAATTGGATTAAAAAGAAGTCGAATAAGCCAATGTGGATCTGACATAATTAATAAGATTCATAATACACCTCTTACTCCCCCCCCCCCCCCCCCCCCCCCCGCTCCCTGCCCACTGGATGAAAACAATAAAATAACATAATTTGTTTAGTTTGCCATATAAGTCACAGCTCTCTCTTCACGCTCACTCAAATTGGGTTATTTATTGGCTACGTGTTATTGTATTTGTGTTTTTTAACAAACAGATTGGTAACTTTAATGAGCCATTACCCTGGCGTAAATAAGCAGGAATTCCTCCTATTCACTATCAACCCACACAGATGTCTGCAGCTTTATGCATGGATCCTTTATTCAAAATCATTCAACAATTAAATTAGCACGGTCAGATCTAGAGTAATAGGATTTGTGTTCAGTAAACATATGAATTACTAAAAATACTAAATGTAACTGACTAAAAAGTAGCCTGAACAATTGTGTTGCTATTAAAGATGGAGCTTCAACTTAAAAAAAAAACGTGAGTTAAAAGGGGAAATTGCCATACATTAAATAAATCATAGATAAATGAATCAATTAACATAACTACGATCAATTTTAAGTCGTTTGTTTTACAAAATTTGGTACAGAAAGGCTATGATCAACATACTCTATAATTCATAGAGGCATAGAAGCCTATTGTTGTGTGATTACAATTCAATTCAATTCATTTATTTTCCACATTTGATATATAAAATACAATAAAGGCCAGTATATTAGTTTAGTTGTGAAACAATTTAAAATCTGACTGTGCATTAATAATAGCTACTTTCAATTTGATCTCATTGGGGATTACTTTCAATACAGGGCAATGTTTTTAAAGAAATTTGGACCTATAATGCTGTGTCCCTTTAAGAATATTATGAACTGCATGTTCTATTTATATAACACATATGTGTAGACATTCAAATGAACCTAGGAACATTCATTTCCTTATCATGACATTTGGAGTACTACATGTATATCTCAAACTTGACTTTGATATTGCAAACCATTTCCTCATTGACATTTGCAGTAGGCCTATCAAGCTGAAGTAATCACTGTATTCATGTACACACAAACATGTACAATATACATTTATGTACATGTATGTAATATGTACAGTAACAAACACTTCTAAAATAGAACAGTTCCAATGTCCAATGATATTATCAAATATGCACATTTTTTCCATGGTGGCCCTGAAAGAACTTAACATTTCATTTTTAGGGGAATTTTCTCCTTAAGAGTCACTTTTCATTGGCCAGGCTCATGTGGATGCACAATTATTCACAGTTTTGCAAAAAAGGGGGTATTTTGTATGTGTATTTGTAAGCATTAAATGATTTGCTGCGAACTGGTATATTTTTTTTATTTTTAATAATTGCAATTGAAAATTAGGGCTATAGATCAATAGAAGAATGATGTGATAGTGATACACCTTTGAATATGAAGTCACAACCCCCAAGATTTTTCTTGCAGAGGGCTGCAAAACACCCTCAAACAAGAGAATATTGATTTCTCTTCCCTTTCTTACAACTTTTGAATAGTGATGGTTTTAGCATAGAATCAAATTAGTTCTTGCACTTTGCATAATATATTGTCTATGCTTCATTTGAATAATTGTATTGTATTTGATACACCTGACAGGGAGCTTTTCATACAAAAACAAAACAAGCATAAGGCACAATCAAAGGTTATGGTTCTCACAACATACAATTAAACCACATACTGTATGCAGCCTACTGTGTAAACAGAAACATGAGGAAGTCCATGTGAAAATCAAAAGCATTCAGCAGTAGCCTACAATGTACATGTATGCATGTGTCAGAAATTAATACTTTCACACAGATGTTTGATACTTAAATGTACACTAATAGTGCCAGAAATATAATTTATATAGCATATGGGAAAGTTATGGAAGGCATAAATTGGCCCAAATAATTTGCTTATATTGTTGGTATGTTGGAAATAATAAACGAAAATTCAGTTGGAATTCTAGCGGTTCTCTCATACCTTGTTTTATTCGTATTAACAATAAAATCATGGGACAGGTTTCGGTTTTTCAAATTTCCATTTCGTTCAAAATATATTTATGATTGAAGTGTTCGGATGTTAAATTATCTACAGGATCTTTTAAGCCGTGTACAAATTAAGTGATAATCACTTTGCATTTTCGCTCATTTCTCGGCCAAATAACATCCAATGAACTTGAAATGTTCACACATTACTTTCTGGACATATCAGATCACACCAATACACATTTGATTAACCATGCATCACTCTTTTGCTCTCGACAACAAAGTTACTGGATCCTTTTAAGCTACTTTGCATTGAACTCTGTAAATTTTAGAAGAATGTTAGAAATAATACTAAATATATTACTCATTGCGGATATAGTATCGGAAATAATATCGCTAGTGATATTCGTTTGTCTCGCAATGTATGGTCAACAAGGAATCTAAAAAGATCACGAAGTACCCGTTTGCGTAGGCCAATAGAACTTGTCCGTTAGTGACCAATTAGAAACGTACTCACTCATGCGAGATAGCGCTTTGGAGCCGACCGTACAGTATAAAACACGCTTGTTTACAACATATTCTATCACACCTGACGAAGTGTTGCAGCGGCGCACGAAACGTCGTGATCTTTTAGATTCCGTGTTGACCATACATTGCGAGACAAACGAATATCACTAGCGATATTATTTCCAATGTTAGAAATGTATGTACAAGACAAGTTACTATGTAGATTCTTCTTGTGGGCCATGGAATGCTTTACTGAGCTTGATGAATGGTGCAGAAGAAGGACACTATGTTTGATGTTTACCTGGAAGTGCATGAATGTGCTGAGCTTGGCTATTTACTATGTTTGATGTTTACCTGGAATTGCATGAATGTGCTGAGCTTGGCTATTTCTGGCTTCATGATCTCCACAAACGTCTCCTTGATCTCTCTCCTGTTCTCCTGCAGGTTGGATTTGATCTGCAAAGAAACAAAAAACATATAACAATCTCAGCGAAATGATGATGATAATGATAATATTAATATTAATACAAATAATAACAGGCTTGATTTATATTGTATAAGCGCATTGCACTAGTTGCATGTTCAAACGTATGTTCTAGATGGTGCCATATTCAATTTTCAATACTGATCATAATACTAAACAAAATACTAATGAACAGTTTCATTGGTTTAAATAAAAACAATTTACCCTTTTTTCTTAAATCATAAGGAAATTATGAAATCATTAAAAAGGAGAATACACTTTTTAATATCTAAAACAAATAAGTATCTTCTACTTATCTACTTTCCCTTTCAATTCAGTCCACAAATAGGTCAGCAAAGTATATGTTCTGGTATATTCATTTAAAAGAGGGAAGATCTATTCAAACTTTCTTTCTAATGCTTATTTTTAAACATAATATATTTGATACATAGGAAGGAAATTGCTAGGTGAAAGGGATTATCTTCGCACATTTGGCCAAGGCCCAATGTCACTTGAATTATCTTTCAGAAGGGCTACATATTACATACATGCAGGAAATCTTACAAAAAAATATGCTGTTTCTAGGCAACATTTATTACAAGTCAAAAGTTGGTCCAACTAGAAAAGGAACTTTATAACGAGCTAAAGTTAGCTGAAGTTTGCTAAACTGGGAAATTGCAAAAGGGAGACTCATTGGATGATGACTCACTATTAATTACTGCACAGCTCATAACGTGACAGCATAAGCCCAGTCAAATTGTACTTTGAGCCAGTACAATTTTACTTGAAGCCCCCCCCCCCAAAAAAAAAAAATATATAAAAAAAAAAATAATAAAAAAAAATAATAATATCCAAGCATATTGGTAACCCAATCAGGCAACTATCTTGTACAACTGACAATGAGAGAATGAGAGAAATCTAAGTTACATTTTCAACAAGGCTACTTTATGCACATCCACAACACTGATTCAGTGAATATATCCCAGCGTACGCAAGGAGTTTACAAGATGGCACTGTGCGTCTGACTTATGAATCTGAACTACCTTTAAAAAGGAAATGTTTCGAGGCCAGTAAATGTTTGTTTTGGGCTACCAAAAACAAATTTTCTGGCAAAATTAATAATTTCAATAACAAAAACATTTGGTGTGGAACTTATGCTATATGTGCTCATTTCATTTTTTACTTTTCTTAACCCATTCAGCACTAGTTCCAATAATATCCATATTGGGGTCTATTGAGAATGCATGTTATACCAACATCAAATATAATATTTGATTAATTGTTTAATTGATCAATTTTATTTTTAATTCAGTTTTTAAAATGTTTTCAACATTGTCATTCACAATGTACATGTATATAAAAATCACCTTAAATAAGTAAGCCAAAGTAACAACAAAGATAGAAATTGTGGGGAAATGAAATAGGGTGTATCAGTAAAAGCGTGTGTGGCGTGACAAGTTGATACACCCATTAGAAAGAATGGAAAACATTACTTAGATTCTAGATAGCTGACAATTACATATATTGCATTTAACTTAAAACATACTGGGACAATAGAAATTTCCCAATTGAGTAGTGTGTAACAATTAAATACAGGAGTGCATGACATTTAAAGTTCTAACAAGTGTGTAGACACATGACTTACTTTCTTCAATAACTTCCTAGAAAGTCTGTACAATAGCTATTATTTCTGTATATTCCTGAAATGTTATGCAACATGATATAAATACTACAGGAGTGACATTTTAAGTATGTCACAGAGATTTTTGTTGTGATGTCATGGAAAAGCTTCTTTCAAGCCTAACTGCTTTTTATGTATTATGCCTTATCAGAAATTGAAGCTCCTTAGCTGAGTGATATCTAATAACAAAATTGGCAACAAATACCAGACTACGCAAACATCTGTTTGAGTTTATGCTCTCTCTATATGAACTAAAATTTAATCATATTTGCCAAATTCTTACAAGTATGCGTACAGTCCAGAATACAAATTTATTTTATTTCAACAACTTGAACACACAGAACTAATTCCTACCAATTTTTGGGATTCTGTTTACTGCAAGTTTAAATAAAATGAAATACTAAAGTTACTGCAAGTTACTGCCTTGTTTTTCTCCAGCTACATTTCTAGCAATGACCTACATATACAACAATACTATTAGCCAATCTGACATACCTTTGAACCCTGAGTAACAATGGTAAACCCCTTTATGGCATTCTACGCCAATTATTGTCCCCCATGGTTCACTGATCATGCATTAAGTATGGTATGTATGATATCCATTCTCACAGGGCTGAATGCAGTCTCCCTACAGATTGATTATTTAAACACAAAATTGCCAATTTGGCTATTTAATTTGTCTCATTTCTTTATTCTACATATTGTATCTGAAAATGGTAAAATCAAAGCCCAATAGCCATGCATGCTTAAAATAATTTGAAAATGTAAAAGTTATAATGTATTAAAGTGATCCATTAACTTTGTAAAACTCAACCAAAATCACTTGGAGCTTTCACACTTCTCTTGTACCTTGTTGTTTGGCATATGGTAACAATCTTACAATTGAAATTGGTATTTATACATATGTGATAGAAGTCTCCAATAAATTGGGAAATAATATAAAGTTAATGGATCACTTTAATATTCACAATGGCAATGCTAATAAGTCCCCATAATTCAAATTGTGAGGTAAATGCAACTTTGAACCTTCTGTACCATTTTAAACCATTCTTTGCCTGTTTAATTACACTCATGGTTCACTAACCATGCACTAAGGATGTAGCCTTTAACACTTTGTGCGCTTCGTTCGACTTTAGTCACAAACAGCGGCGCGCTTCGTTCGACTTTAGTCACAGACAACGATGCATGCGGCGCGCGCGCATACAATATACGATGCGTGTGGCGCGCCTAAAATAATCTGACGGGGATCTACTGCACAGCGCAATCACTAGCTATACAGACAATTCTAACCTAAAGTATGTTCCAAATGTGCACAATAAAACCACAAATCCAAAGGAAGTAAACAACATCATTGAAAGAGAAGGAGAAGTTCTAAGGCCAGCTATTATTCTTCCCTGACACTTATACCCTTTCATAGTGCACTGATTTTCATCGGATGAGTCCGGACGCATCCGATGAAACGGCCACTATGAATGGTACAGAAGAGAAGTATCAGGGGAAATAGCCGATAGAAAGAAGAGAAATAGGCGATGAAATTCTCCTGCTCCAGAGCAGGAGAAATTATCTTTCTATCGGCGTGACTCCAATGAAATGGCCACTATGAATGGGTTCGGGAGAAAAATAGCGGGGAAATTGGTCAAAGGTCATTATTTTGTTCCAGCCACTGTTGCGCCCAGCTAGCAAGCGATTGCGCAATAATTCTTCACTTCCAACCAGGGCTCGCCCCATGTGAGTGAATTTCTCCAGCAGTATGAATGGCGCACGCAGGCAAGCCTCAGTTTCACCTTTGTTTACACATGAACCTACTATCTAGGTAGTAGGTTCATGGTTTACATAAAGCAAATTTTATCAGTATTTTCATTGGTGTGACACCGATAGAACCACTATGAAAAGGGTATTATACATATAAACCCAACACAAAAAATAACTACCCCCTAGACTACTGCTCATAATTTCATAACCGATAATTGTTTCAGGATGTCATCTTATGCTTACATGTAGGTCACAAATGCTCCAATTTGGGACACGGCGCCAGTACAATGCCACTTTTAGGTGAAATCTTGTGGGAATCTTGTGCGCCCACAAGGGTGTTATGAAATTATGAGCAGTTTTTTAGGGGGTAGTTACTTTTTGTGTTCGGTTTATAATGTAAATAACTCAGAAATTCCTATGTGCATGATTCTTTCAACTGAAATATGTTGTTATTTTTTTTGTTTTATGTTGTGCATTAAATATAATGTATATGTGCATGTGTCCTTCTATGCCAATAGCGACTCATGATATTTATGAACAGATTTCTGAACAATTATTTCTATGATATGTTTCAACTATTCATTAATCAATTTAAAACTTATTCTTCTTTCTACGTAGTACACAATCTTATCTTAATTTCTCTAGAGCTCATAATAACAGAATGTCCCTTTAACTGAGAAATATCATACACATCAGGGATATATTACCCATTGCAGAGCTGTGTATTAAAGTCTGTACATGATGAATGCAGCAATCAAATTAAATTAGCCCTGACATTTATCAACTGGGATTTAAAGTGCAGTTCTAACAATTTTCTGATAATTAATTCAGCTGTTTATGACCTAACATTCCTGAAGACCTAATATAACACTGATTTAGCTTGGTTTTTTCAAATTTGTAATATGCATTAATTGTGCTACACATTTCCTCATTGTACAGCCTGCATCCTCAATAAAAACCCAAACAACATTTGATGTTTTCCTTCAAAAGTAATACACAATGCAATACACTACTTGTGGGTGGAATGGAGAGATATTAGGATACGGCTGATTATATGTGGGCACAGTTAGTGGTTCACACACTATGTACTGTTTGGTTTGTATTAGTTGGTACGACGAAGCAATAAAGTGAAAATTGTTCTGCCATTCATTAACTAGGAGGTCATCTCCTAGAATAAACTTCCTCTTAATTAATACGTTTAGCACAGCAGAATCACAAATTAGGAATGCATACCCCAAAAATGTGGTAAATATCATCTTTCAGGATATAAAAGCAGGAACAAAAACCAAACTATTCACCCTGGAAGTCTAACAACATTAAATGAAATTGTTTAAAAATAATAACGATGACTTACAAATTCAGTATGGGTATATCATGCAATATTTGGAATGGTTAACTTCTTCTTTCGTTTACAAAGTTGATATACATGTAAAGTAGTTTCAGACAGTGTAAATCTCATATGGGTTCAGATATCATTTACTATGTGATACATTTGTATAAATATTTTCTTTTTTGAGGGGGTGGGGTTGGAGGCACTTTGGAGCAGTTATGCCCTAGCCTGGGTCGCCCTGGTCCCTGACATGTCCCATTGGGAACATTGTTAAAGGAACTGTTTCCCCACCATATATTTACTTTTGATTAAGTTCTCTGCACATTAAAACATCATTTCATGTATTAAAATACGACCAACATTGGCCCTTTTGGCAAGGAAGAAGCATCATTCAAAGTCACTCGCTGTACTAGCTGATCCTTTTCATCGCGTACAGCATGGGGGCTGCCATTTATGTTTATGTAACTCGGCTTTGGAATTGTTCGCTCTAAAATGTGACGTCAAACACGAACTACTGTTTTGTGTATGTGCACAATCCCTGCGAGCTGCGAGAGCTAACAAAAAGAGCCAGAGCTTGTTAGTTCGGGTACGACGTAACATTTTAGCGCGAACAATTAAAAATCTGGGTTTGAAAAGATATAATGGCAGCCTCCATGCTGTACGCGATGAATGGGGTTAGCCCATACAGCGATTGACTTTGAATGATGCCCCTCCTTTGCTCAGAGGGCAAACGTTAGACATATTTGCATGAAATTATAATGTGCATAAACTTTTCCTTTAAAGACCTCCCCTATAACGATATACATAATCCAAACATTCTTTCCCTACAACCCAAATCTGCTATTGTTTACACATTCCTAGTTCCTGCTACAAAACATAAATATAGGTCAGGGTGATGTCTATTCTACAGCCCTAGAAGGCACTGTATCCCAGTCTACTATTATAATATGGAGTATAATAGAATCAGTCTTCTACCAAAAAACATGTCAGTTCAGTTCAGTATAAAACAACATTTAACAAATATAAATGGCAGTTTAACAATTAATCACACAAATGGTAACATTTCAGGTAAAACTGTAAAATCCAAAGAATTTAGAATACTTTGCAGTCTAACTGCATATACATGTATACACAAACATAACCTATCTATAAAGACTATTAATTTAATTCAGGAAGCAATGAACCTGTACATATTAAAAAATACCCTTTTTGGTGTCGATGGCTAGTGTTTTCAGACAGATTTTTATAACTGCTACTATAACTGCAAAAGGAGAAGATTTTCTCTGCAAAGCCTCCTGAAGTGTGAATGTACTGTACATGTAGGTATGACAGTGACAGTGTGCTTCCTGTCATAGGCACAGGGAAGGTCAAGACAAGACGTTTCCTCTTTAAACAATTTGTTTTCTATAAATAATTGAATCACTGTTTTAGGAGGGGGGGGGGGGGGGGGGGGGACTACCCAGAGATTTTGGCATGGCTTAACTGGAAAGGGTGTAGTACATGTAAGTTTCCCTTGAATAGTTACCCTAGGCTAAACACTCCCCCCCCCCTTTTGTTTTGTTACTTGCCAGACCCAACCCTCCCCTCAAATACCTCAATTAGATCATAACAGAATAGTAGGAAGGAGGGATAAGGTAGTCCTTGCACCCCCCTGCCCCCTCCCCCTCCCCCCTCAAATATCCACACTCCCCAAAATGTCCTATATACTTGTAATGTATTAAACTATAAACACCCAAACTCTTTACCCTTTTCGTTCCTCTTAGAGGTTCCTTGAAGGTCACACAGTGTCAATTGATATCAGTCTCCAGGGGAAACTTGATCAACTGAGGTTCTAGTTTGGGAAATGTCTCTATGAATCTCTATGATTGCTGCTACTAGAGAAGACAAAGAGAGCTCCTTGGTAACAGAAATTATTCATGGACAGCTGTACTCAAGTATGTACTATACAGGGAAATATGAGCCCTGGTACATGGCACAAATTACACAATGACACTACTAAACATGAGTTATGAATTATGTATGAAATAACATCATTTAGCAATGTGTTATTCATGGAAGGGATTCATTAAAAAATATATTAAATGCAAAATTATTCCATGCAATCTTTAATGTACTGTACACACATTTAAAATATAACTAGTAGATAATACACTGGCATAAATATGCTGACATTTCCTTTGATAAGGGGCATGATATATTCCCCCAACACAAGAAATAACTTTCATAACTATTCCAAACTTTCTGTGGGATCACAAATTATACAAATTTTATAAAACACTTCTATTCAGACTTATCGCCAGTCCGTTTTCTCGTGGGCTGCGATATTACGTGTAGTATGCATATGCCGTCTACAAATTGGCAACAAAACAGCGCTAAGTTCAGTTCACCTGGTCCGAGCGAATTTTACCAGAAAATTACTGAGATTATCAGCGCATTGTTTGCTGTTTTTGCAGGCATTTGTTCTCGTATATGTTTCAAAAGCCTTGCAAACATGTAAGTAAAATAAGAGATAGTCTAGAATAGGACGGTGCGATCGTAAGAATCTTGCATTTTCGTTCCTTTTTGGAACTTTTGAATAGTGCAACTTGCAAGGCAGACAGCGCGGCAGCTAGCTAGCTAGCGCAATGCATAACCTGTCTCGCGGCGCGGGCCGTGGACGCCGAGACTCTGGGATAGACCTGAGTGCGTGTTCCGTATCATTCAATTCACCGACTAACAGGCATTTTTTTAAAGTCCTGTTCAATTTGTCAAACAAATCGATAATTTTGCAAAAATAACCACTCATACCACTCATAGAAAAATAGGGCATCAGGAACATCAGCGATATCTGAAGTCTCCCGGCCCTACCCCTAGCCCTGCGGACACTTCCCGTGCGCGATCAGCAGCCACACCATGCGCCACGGGTAATTTTTCCGACATGTGCTTTTGCGTGTAAACAAAATTCTGGCGAGAACACTACTTCTATTATATTCCATTTGTCTGGAAAATTATTTTAATCTAAACATAAATAATAAAATAATAGAGATATATATTTATATAGCGCATATTGCAAAAAGACTCCAAGCGTTACATACAATAACAAAATTAACAATAAATTTGGGGGTATAAACATATAGTTCTGGATTCCATGTTGCATCTCCTTCTGAATTATGAATAAGTGCCCCATGTGACATTTCATATTTTGTTGACATAGTTGAGTTTTGGAATAGAGGGTGCTGCACAACAAATTTTGTTGTGAGGTAATGAAAAACTGAGTGTAAAATTTGAAAGAGCATACAATTTTAATGACAGAATAGACCTTTTTTTTAAAATCAAAATCGATTCAGCTGAAATATCCATAAACATTAAACCATTTGTAATTTTTGTGGGGCCCCACAATAATTCAATAATCTATTTAATCATTATTTTTAAAAAACATCACACGCACACATTTTAATTAAAAATGGTTGAAACCAATGGCCCAAATTCTCATCAGTGGCTCAACTTGAGCCCGGCTTAAAAAGACAAAGACTACTGGTAACTAGTTAAACCATTTTGCACCTGCAGACCTACTGTCTTGTTGCTATTGGTCCCCAGAGATATTCTAATTGTTTCCTTTCATTATCCAGCCAATCCCTTGAGTTCTGATTATAGGCATCATGACAATGGGCCCTTTGAAATTCAGTCATAGTATAGTCGGTCATGAGCCAAATTGTGTCCTGGATCATCCTGGACATTGTATTGCTGGTGACCAGTTATACTATGACTGCATTTCAAAGGGCCCATTGGCCTGATGCCTACATGTATTTAAGCAGAACTCAAGGGATTGACTGGATAATGAAATGAAACCATTAGAATATCTCTTCTCGGATTAATCCCCACGCCGGATTGGAGATCCTCTTGCATCCTGCTCGTTCACTATCTTTATGAAAAGACTCAAAAGTTTATGCCGCGATGTGAAAGCTATTTTTTCAGAGTATGTTACTTTGTTGGATGACTGACAAACTCAAGCGGCCGCTCTCTGATCTAATCATCTAAGCCCACGCCGTCCCACGCAGGGGCCGGGTGATATCAATAGCCGCTTTTCCACGAAAAGTGGCGGGTCTATTATACTAACTATAAGTTGAACTTTCAACTCAAAGCGTCTATTCAAACTAGGAATTCCTCTGCATAATGACTACCACTCTTTTTAATTTTGTTTTCAACAGTCAGCTGAATGTTTGTAGAGACTTTGTACGAAGTTACACTGTGATTGGTTCACCATTGCCGTTGAACTTTGAATTGTGGAATTTTGCTAACGTTCGCACCATGTGGATCCGCACAACATGAGTTCCGGAGCAAACCGACCCCCCTGACTTTGAAAGCGATTTTCTCCATATTTCTTTTTTTCACAGCCGGTTATCTATTTCACATTTAAATGGTTGTATCTCGGCGCTCAAGCCACCAAAAACTATGATTTATACATGGTCAACAAGATGGTATGCATATAACTCGAACATGATTAATCTCAAGACGTGTCTCAATTTGGGCTGCTCGGTCACGTATTAGTTATTTCCTATTAACTTTTACTTTCCCTATCAGATAAAATGTATACCCTTTAAACAAAGACACTTAATAAGTTTGTGGAGTGTTACAATTTTAGTAGCACCTAGACTTTCTTTTTTTAATTGTGCAGCCTGGTTTCCTATTATTAAATAATATAACCTTTATAGGCACTTAATACACCTAATGACCATAAACTCTTCATAATGATTTTTTACTCTCACTTTCATTCAAGTGTCTCATGAGTAATATCAATGAGAATAGATACATGTACATGCTTATAAAAGTCATTAAAGGGATCTAATAATATTGTCAAAATCCACAAGACTTATAGAACTCTAGCAATTCTCAGTTATCAACCAATCATTAAGTTTGCACATGTCAACAAAGTTACTATCTATATCCCTTTAAAGGGGAGTTTTATCCTGCAAATAAATTATTTGCAATGAAATGTATAGATCTCTAAATATGATTTCTGAACAATCAGATAAATGTTCACGTGTTTCAACTTCATGCAGAGATGTGAATTTCTTCCATTTGTACATGTATTTGTATCAACTGAGCAAACTTTTAACAGCTTAGTTGAAAAACATAGAAATTGTTCACTTGTTTCTATGTTGTCCGTAGTTCTAACAGACTAAAAGTGAAGGGAAGAAAGTGATTGTCCGTAGTACTCACCAGGGTAAACACAAATAACCCACCAAATTTCACTGCAATATTTCAAGCTTGCCTGCATAACAATTACTTACTCAGGAATTTACTTTGCTTTGAAGTTTGAACTCTGTCTCTATGAGAATTTGTAGGAACTCATAAACAGATTTTCATGGGCTAGCTCCTTATAGCATAGATCGCAGGCCTAGGGGCTACATCTGCCAAGCTCCAAGGGAAAGAAAACTTTCTTTTTTACTTTTCATGCTGGCATGCATGAAAACAGCATTCCCAAATGTGTTTTGCATTGAACCCTACAATCAGCTCACTAGCACTTGCCCACTTGCCTGGGGCAAATACAAATTTATGTCGGGCAAGCAAAATTTCATAAATGGTTTAGTTTGGTTGCCCGATTGGGCAAATAAATTATTGGTCAACTAAACAAGAAAAATGTATTTCCTTTATACAGTAAGTAAATCTCATCAAGAATTAGAGCGGGCAAGTACATTTTCTGTTTGAGCAAGTGAAAGATGACAATGTATAATTTCACTTGCCCGAATGGGCCAGTGACTAAAAAAGTTAGTGTGGAGGCTTGTCTTTATAGATATTTGCAAATTTACCAAGGTTCTGTTATGGTAAGTAGGCTCTCTTTGGCATGTTAGGGGCCAAATCACTGTGAGCAGATCTGTGTATTTTGTTTGTGTATTTTGTTTGCAGGTACTCACCGAGGGTACAGCTCTGGCACAGCTCCTCCATGTATACAGCATGACGGCATGCTCCTCTCCCTCCTTTAATAGCTTGTTCTATGATGCAAAAATACAATCAAATACAATCATTTTGTAACTTGTTCAATTAGAAGAAAAAATGTACAATGCACATCATGTAGTGCCGTACATTGTATATCATTTCAGTTTATACTGCTGAGCTGTTATTTTTGTGATGGTTTTAATTTTGCAAATTACGTTACTCTCCCAGGCTAGAAATAATGCAGAAAAATTGTAACAGTTAACCACTATTAAATGCTTATTAACGCTATAGGGCAGGTCCAAGCTATTTGACTTGTAACGTACGGGACATTCACAGCTTTCAATTGAATATTATTCAAAGGAAGGAGCTATGATCTGGAATCTTTTTGGTGCTTTGGAAAGCTACTTGTAGTCCCTTCCTAAAATGCAAAAAAAAATATTCAAAATGCGCGTTAAAATTTAATTATGCTAATAAATATGCAGCGTGACGTACGGGACCAGAGAAATTATGACTTTTAAAAAAAAATGTGTATTGTGAAAACTCTCTGAATCTACATGGCAGATAACAACTTATTCCTGATATATGCATTAAGTAACCATTAATATACGCACTGCAAAAAAAAAAAAAAATTATGACCTTTTATCCCATAATTAATGAAAGAAAATAGGTATGCGCGTGACGTACGGGACATGTGACGTACGGGACATTTTTCCCTCATGTTTTATTTGTCATTTTCCTGCTTTTATTTTTAAATCTTTGGGTCCATTTTGCAATATATTTGTTCTTATTGTATTTATTCAATATTGTGATGATTTAAAACTCAAAAACAGCTTCCGCAATACATTATAATAAGACTTTAACAAATTGAAGCTCTGAAATCCGATAATTTGCATTAATTATGCTAATTACTAATTAAGAATTAATATTTTATTTGGCTTCAAAAGATGTGGGATACATCTATCTGATGTAAATTACTTTCAATATTGACAAAAAAGATTTGAATATGAGAAAATTTAACAGAATCATCATAAATTTGGCAACTTACATGAAATCCTACACATGGGACTATTTAGAAGAAAAACTAACACTCTTTTGTGCCTTTTTAGCACTTTCTTGCAGTTTTTGAACCTGTTTGGAAGGTCTCGGTGGGTGTACTGAACCAATGTAATACTATATTTCCTTCATTGACATGCAGTTTCCCTACTCAAATTGACTGTCTAGTATTTTAGATAATTATTTAAAGGTAATTATGAGGTATTTCAAATTTCCCCCTCCAGACACATTTTCATCAGTATGTAGCTATAACGCGAAGTATGATGTGGTAATTATGTAATTACTTTTACTAAAGGTAAGACCTATTTATTCTGAAATTTGTAAGAGTATCTAAGCAAGAATTATTATGATAATCAGTGGTAAAACACAAAACAATTAATTTTCACCGGGCTTGCCATTGCTTTAACACTGAAAATGTCCCGTACGTCACACTTTTGTCCCGTACGTCACATGTCTTAATTAGCTAATAAAATCAAAACGAAAAATGCTGTTTTCATAAAACTTAGCTAGCCAGTCAAGAGTATGGTAAATTAGAACTTCACAAAATATGAAAGAAAAAAATTAAGTGTTTCATACTGAAATATAAAAAAAGGTGTTCATTTTTGTGACGTACGGGACATTGCAGTTTGGACACGCCCTTACTAGCATAATTAATTCATTTTGACACTTAAAAATTTGGTCAACTATTGCTAGTGATTAGTTTTACTAGTCCCCATATATGAAATTAAAGCTTGATTGATAAAATAAAAATTAAAAATAGAAATACAATGTCCCGTACGTCACGCTAATATTTGAAATATGCAAATTAGATGCTCACTACTCGTTAAATATGCATATTATGCAAATTTCTGTACTAAAAATCTAAACTTCAGACATTTAGCTTTGAAATGATACCAAATTTGTAAAGCTAAAATGAAGATGAATTTTCACCATCAAGGGGGACATTAGCTTGGACCTAAAACAAGGTTGTTTTTCCATAATTCTACATTCAACAATTGATATTTTCTCAAACAAATGACATTGCCGCTGTATCAGTGTATCATATTGTTTATTGATAATATATTCTTAGAAGTACAGTGATTTTACATATATGTGTACTTAGCACTACGGAAATAACAATGGGATTGCTTTAAACTTTCTAGCTTGTGTTTATGCAAGTATTTGGGTCATACAATTGCATAGCTGCCAACATTTGGAATTTTAAATTAGTAACATTTAAGCAAAACTGAATATCATGTGCGCGAAGCACACATCACGAGCGCGAAGTCCCTTTAGCCGGGGTCCAGGGGTCGCTTTAGGGCTCTGGAGCGTGAAGCGCGGAGTCCATTGCGGCCGGCGTCCATGGCCCTATTTTTCATCATTTTTGCACAATTACTACGTATGATTTGGTCAGATTTACGTTTAAACGTTGTCTCTATACGTTTAAAAACGTGAAAACGAAAAAAAAAAAAAAAAAAAAAAAAAAAAAAATCTTTTTTTTTTTTTTTTTTTTTTTTAAAATCGTAATTATAGAAGGAGTATTCGTAATTTCGTAAAGAGGGTGGGAAATTCGTAACAATTACAAATTTTTCGTAACAGTTGGCAGCTATGCAATTGGCAAACACCACAATTTGCTGAAGTAAACAAAAAAAACACAAAACAGTCAAATTATCTGTCATTGAATGAAAATGACCAGATGCTAACTAATATTTTTTTTAACAAATTACATTACTGCATATTAAGATAAAAGTAATTTTACATCTAGATGTGTACTAAGGAAAGAACAATGGGATTGCTGCAAACGTTCAAGCTTGTTGTTTGCATCTTGTATTTAGGTCATATATATTGGCAAACACCACAATTTGCTGTCAAAATAAAAAAATATATATACAAAAAACATACACACAGTTCAATTATCTGGAACAAATTTAATTAAAATGGCCAGAAAAATGGCCAGAAACACAAAATAAACACTAAGTTATGAAGTGAAAATATCATTATGTTTGTCAGATCATTTCAACTAATTGAAAATGGTTCACTAGTGATGTGTGAAGACTTGAGGCTTACTAAAAGCACTCAGAAAAGTATTAAAAGTCTCCATCCATCATTGCATTTATAAGCTGCACAGGTAGTCCATGTAATGTAGGCCCTTCCATGTAATGTACATTAGGCCCCAATTTCAAATACAGCATAAATTCATTTAACAGCACATTTATTCCCCTAATATATTGATTTCACGCTTTGGCTGTGATTTGAAATTATCTAACAGCTGATTCAACACTATAGTGCCACACAGTTATATTGATTTTACAAAAATGTCAAGGTTACAAACTGTGTAAATCTACTGAAATATAAGGAAATTATTTCTTTAGTTTGAATGCATGATATCATTACCATGTCTTGAACCAATTGTTTAAAATAATCAGCAAGTTAATGGTAGTTGATATGATACTCAAGAAGAAGAGTCTTTTAAATAATTTCACACCAATACGAATATTTAGAAAGTCACAAATTTCTCAATCACTTTTTTAAAATCAACTTCCCCAAATATATTTATTATTTCAAGGAAACATGGATATATAACAGGAAATAAAATTATGAAAACAGAAAATGATCACAGGCAATATAAATAGTATGACATGTTTTACAGGAAGTGGCGAACAATCAAGACATTTACAGTGCTCACAACACTGGTGTCCAGATGGGAGGGGGGGGGGGGGGGTGGGTTCGTGATAGCGCCCCCCCCCCCCCTTTGCCAGTTCAAATGTTATGCTTTTTGTGAACTGACCATTTTTTAGTTTATAGCCTATTTTTATTTAATTTTGACTCTACACTTCTGATAACAATTCAAATGTCAAATTTTATTTTCATGTTGACGTACCATTTCTGAGTGGACAGTAGCCTCCTCCATGTACCTCGCTATTCCTGTGATGAATGCCGTCCTGTCGCTGAAGTTGGTGTCAAAGTTTGCGTGGTAGGTGAGAGCGATGGTCTTTGCCTCAATCATGGGGTGGGGGTCTGGGGTGGGCAGCTCCCCCAGCAGTTCAACGTTGGAGATGGCTTCTTCCAGGGGGACGATGGGGGGTCCCTGGCGCCCTTGGCCTGGCCCACCTACCACTGGTTGCTCAGCCATGGCTTCAAATTATAGAATTAGAATACCTCTAACCTAAAAATTAAATGATACAAAAATTTAATTTAATAAAACATAGAGACAAGCTTATTGACACTGTACTATGTACCTTCTTCTTCTTCTTCTTCCTCCGGTAGTATCGGAGATCACACTGTAAATGATGGACCACTAATGATGGACCACTTATGATGGATTATCAAGCAGCCTGAGACGAGTTGCATGTATATTACGAATAAAGGAAAGGATAAAAACATGGGGAAGGTTCCGGGCATGGCAAGGTATAGTCAGAGGGGGAAGAAGCAGGACAGAAGCAGCAAAGGTAGATGGGGCGGCTAAGTCGAAATGACCTAACAGATGGCTTGTGTGCGGGCTCTTCCCAATTTGAGTAAGCAGACACTGTCTTTGTGGCGCAAGGAGCGGGCATACCGAGATGAGGTGAACTTCGTCTTCATGATGCAGACGACAGAGACGACAGGTAGGATCCACACCCTTGCCAATCTTGACCATCCTGGCTTGGGTTAAGGAAACCTGGGCTTTGATGAGGACAGCCTGATGCAGGGCAGGATTGGAAATGTACTGGGGATATATATTTAGGGCTGGCAATTTGGGCCTACCAAGCCAAAGAGAGAGTGTAGACTTGCCGGACAGGGCCGCCGCAAGAATGGAGTCAATGACGGCTTGGATTGACGCTTGAACAGACACCTTCCACTTGTTGTAGGATGGAGGGGAAGATATGAGCTGAACTACTCCAGGTAGACCCAGGTGACAGAGGCAATCATCCCATGAGCGCTCAACCCTCTCAACAGAAATGTTTAGAAGTCTGCCAAGAAGCAGCAGCCTTTCCTGAGAGACCAGCAAACTGAGAGGGCACAGATCGGTGAGAAGATAGACTGACTCATCAGCCGCAGAAGAAGGAAGACCCAGGACTTTCTTGAAGAGATGCAACTGAGCCTTATCAAGCCTGGAGAGCATGGCCTTGGAGTAGACAATACTGGTGCAGCCGTACAACATCCTCGGAATGCAGAAAGCCTTCCACAGCCTGGCACAGAGATGAGGTACAAGACGCGCTCCGGAGGGATCTGAACCAGTTAGCGCATAGAATGATATGTAACCTCTCTGAATGGCAGCTCCTGCATGATCAAAGTTTGATAGTGTGGTCCTCGTGATGCCCAGGTGCTGATGAGAAGCGACTCTCTGAATGGGGTACCACATTATCCTTGTCTAAAAATCAACCCAAATCAAAGGTTTGATTTGGTTATTTTGGAAATTGTGGCAGTGAAAAACTGGGGCATAGTGGCACATAAGTAAACCCCCAAATTTAAGTTTTAAATGGGTAATTAGTTGGTCAGCTATATGGCTAAGTAAAAATTCAACAATTTTATAAATACTTAATTCTGAAAACAAAACAATATGCAACAGACATAAATAGGCAATGGTTAGCTACAAATTATACTTTTTATTGTCAAAGCACATCATACCTGCACGCTAGATTTATGATGTATTGAGAAATGTAATATTGACGAAAAATGTCAATCATCGTGGTAAAAGTTCACTGAGTATTAATTGTTTGTTGACTCACGATGTATGTACGATATATAGCAACGTTTCGGCCGCTTCTGCTGGCCTTTATCAAGCTGAATGAAGGGATGCGATGCGTGGACGCAAGCACAATGATACAACTTGCATCCATGTATAGCATCCCTTCATTTAACTCAAGTGAACGCTAGCGCGGAGCGCTAGCGTTCAAGGTCGGGCTGATAGTGCCCCCGAATTTATGATCTAATGTGCACAATAAGTGTGCTTAAAATTATACATATGATACAGTACTTACCACCGATTAGATGATACATATATGTGATGCAACTATGGGGTGGATCAGAATGATGATTTTTCGCTCCATTCCGCATCAAAATGAGTGATTTATGCACCTCCTCGACTTCTATCTGTGTTGTATCGCGACTTCTGAACGATCGATGATCGCGCGAACGGTCTCCATTCAAGTACCGCGCCCGCCGAATAGACGGCAGATCTGACTCGCGCGTTTAGTGGTCGTACGGTAATCGATCGTTCAGAAGTCGCGATACAACACAGATAGAAGTCGATGATGTGCATAAATCACTCATTTTGATGCGGAATGGAGCGAAAAATCATCATTCTGATCCACCCCATAGTTGCATCACATATGTATCATCTAATCGGTGGTAAGTACTGTATCATATGTATAATTTTAAGCACACTTATTGTGCACATTAGATCATAAATTCGGGGGCACTATCAGCCCGACCTTGAACGCTAGCGCTCCGCGCTAGCGTTCACTTGAGTTACCCTCCATTCAGCTTGATACAGGTCATCAGAATCTGCAGAAACGTTGCTGTATTTTGTACCTACATCGTGAGTCAAGGAACAATCATACTCATTGAAATATATTAAGTATTGAAATTTGAAAATCTTTACTTCAATTTGGAATAAACAACAATATATTTTGTTTTAACATTTTTTAGACAATAAAATATTGTTTTAAATTATGATTATGATTTAGACAGTAACTAAAAAACAATCTCCTATTATAATTATAGCTCCTTGAAGTGTAATTGTATACTAGTACTACTAAATATTCCACTTTTACAAATCAAAAACTGTATTTAAAAAAACTGTACAACTTGGAAGTTGATTTCAATTCAACTTATTCAAGTAACACAAATATGAGGTAAAACATATAAATAAATATGTAATGATGTACTTTGGTAAAGTATAAACTCACATCATGTGCTTATGCAGCCAGAGGAAACTATATAAGTACTACCTGGTTATACTTGTAGACTGTGGTAAAGATTCGATCAACATAATGATCGTGAGCACAGGTCAATATACAACACGGTGAAATAGAACTAATTCAACTATCGTAGTTCGTACACTTTACAAAGTATTATACATTATAACATACCTTCTCTAAATGTTGAATAGTCCTTTCCTAATCCAACAAAAGCAAACGGGCAGTTATCCAAATATATTTCTCTTATAACAGCGCATTCTTCCTCAAAAACAGAGGGGATTTCCCAGGAAAGACACCGTGTTGATCCCGCACTGCACTGCACTGCACTGGGCCTCTGTACACTATTATGTTGTGACACCGACTTAGCCGAGTGCTGGTAGCGCCTTACGCAGGGGTACAAGGTCCTTGATGAAAAGGGTACATTTGCTAACACGGCCGAACGCACTTTGCAATGCGTAGGTGCAAAACCGCACCCCATATTAGGGGTAGAGTTTTTCAACAACAGGTGGGCGTGTGCAGAGTACTGTGCAGATCTGATTTATTATTGGCTGAGCCAAAAAGTTCACAGTTTTCTCACTACAGGGGTGTCGATCCGTTTTTGAGATTGGGGGGGCGAAATTTGAAAAATTTTCCAGAGTGACCACTGAGAAAGCTAAAAGCCCCACATTGGCATGCCCGGAAGTTTTATTATGCGCTCATTGAAAGTGTCTTGATGGCTCAAAGACCTGACTTTGGGGGGCACCCACATTTGGGGACAATAATGGGGGGTCCAGGGGGCGGAGCCCCCGGAAGCTTTTAGATTTCAGACATTTGCTCCTAGCATAGGTGTTAAAATTGTATAAAATAGTGAACCTACTCATAACGTATTTTTAAAGGGCATAGCGAGGAAAAGACTGAGCCTTGCATGAGATGGATCCACGTGATCATGTATACTATAGAGCCGTCGATATAGTCTAGGGCATTGGGCTCCCATGAAACTAAGCAAGGTCGTCAACAATTGTAGGGGATACATTGCGAGGAAGCGAAACGACCGAGCGGGGGAGGGTGTGGGAGGGGGTGTCCCCCTCCCACAGTAGGGAGCTTTTGTATTTTGGGTCGTGAAATTGTGCGATTTGGTGCACACCTGAGACAGAAATTTCACGTAATATTAAGTATATAGGTATGGAACCAAACATACATAATGACAAAGGGAGGGGGACAATCTGCTCCTGTTTCAAATGTGGGGGGACTTGATATTCCAATTTGATTTGCGTTCAGCGCATACCGAGATTATTTTATTTTCTGTGACGGTGTGCTATCTATAGATGACGTTTGAGAAATTACGCTGCCCAACACATTTCAAAAGGTGAGTTCCCACAACCCAAATGAAACTTGCAATATGAGAAACTGTATGCGCGCGAAGCGCGCGGCAAAAAAGAGATTTACAGTCCTTTTCAAACTAAAAAACGGCTATTTTGAAGATTAATTATTGATAAATGGGTCTTTCCCCTCTTTGGCATTATATCACTCGATTTTTTTCTTCCTCATTTTTGGAATTATTGGGGGGGCGAAATGATATGTTCGCCCCCCAATATTTTCATTGGGGGGGCGACCGCCCCCCCTGCCCCCCCAGGATCGACACCCCTGTCTCACTATCAGGTTTCAGAAAATAATGCAAAATTATATTTCATAACGGGATATCACGGATGAATCGGATGTCAGGGATAGTTGAGTTTTGGTAAAGAGAGTACAGTTTTGGTCAAACTGAATTTTAGGAACCAAAACCTGCACCATTATATTATTACAAACTTATAGTTATAACTCCAAATTTGACACTCAGTTTGTCATTATTTCACCAAAAAATCATTTTGTGTAGCGCCCTCTATACCAAAACTCAACTATCCTTTAATGGATAAAGAGGGGGAAATGTAAAGTTAACTAGCTATCAGCAGACATTGCATTTGCGAGTTAACAAACAAATAACAGAAAAAAATAAACAAACAAACAAATAAATAAACAATCAAACAAACAACCATAACAAACAAAGAAACATCCAAACAAACACTATGATAACAATTGATTATCAGTGGCATAATAGCCTGGTTATACTTATTAATTGGTTGTGGTTGGGGGGAGGGGGGGGGGGGGGGGTGGAATAATACATTTTTGTATTTTTACCCTAATGTTTTTATTGTTTTGTTACATAATGGGAAAAGGGGCTTGTGCCCCCACACTTTTAATAGCAAGGCCACCTATGATGATGATGATGAAATGATGATGGTGACAATGATGATAATGATGACAACGATGATGATAATGATGATGATGATGGTGACAATGATGATAATGATGATAGGCTATGTCAAAGATGATGATGATGATGATGATGATGATGATGATGATGATGATGATGATGATGATGATGATGATGATGATGATGATGATGATGATGATGATGGTGATGATGATGATAACCCAGGTTGGAATTCCCATAGAACCAAAACTAATAGAAACCCATAGGCCTAATGGTTTTTATTTGTTTCAATTGGTTTCAATAGGGAAAGTGGAATATGGGTTTCTATAGTTTTCTATGGGACCCATAGACATTTCCCATAGAAAGCAATAGAAAGCAATAGAGACAAATTGGACTGTCCTATGGGTTTATTATTTCGACTTGGGGATGATGATGATGATGATTAAAGATACAGAGGGTGAGGGGATGAGGATAAGGGGAAAGAGGAGAAGGAGGAGGAGGAGGAGGAGGAGGAGGAGGGGTAGTAGGAGGATCAATAATGAGGAGGAGGAAGATGAGGAGGAGGAGGCGGTGGAGGAAGAGGAGGAGAAGGAGAAGGACGAGGAGAAGGGGTAGGAGAATATAGGATAGGAGGAGGAGGAGGAGGAGGAGGAGGAGGAGGAGGAGGAGGAAGCAAATGAAGAGGCGGGGGAGGTGAGAGGAGACAAGAATAATGACTGAGAAAGACAAGCATAATGAGAAAGTTATTAAAACAAATGATAATGAGCCAAGGAGGAACTTGAGAATACAGATGCATGAGAGGGAGATTTTTTATCAGGTTTTGAGTGATAATATAGATTTGAAGATGCACCTGTAAGCAAAGTGAATTGCGCCAGCTAGATACCAGTATGTATTTAGGGTGCTCATGCAACGCTCACCCTACCATGTAAACACAGGGAAATGGGTGTAAACACCACCACTACTTGTACATTGGATGCGTGCTACGTCTATGTACAGGTCCACTGGCGCAGACTTCCAATTCCTTGGTTTCATGAATAGTGGGACATATGAATACCGTATGTGAACTCCTTGGTGAACTCAATCTCGACCGTGGAATTACAAGGATGAATATCTTAGAAGGACCTATCTAGTCGATTATAGTCATCATATATCGTAAGTACATGCAGTGTGACCATTGTGTGTTCTCATTTGTAAAGGTATACAGGCGTGATATAGAAATATAATCGTAAATAATATCAATTCAGCTCAGATGAAATTGAACATTGTCCTTCAGTTCCGACTGCCCTGGCTGGTGGTGGTACCAGTACCGCGTATCGTTCGCGGGAGATTGCGGGGGACACTGATCGATGAGCTGGGTAACCCTTCTTGGTGCGTGCAGGGGTACATGGGGTGCATAATACCTGTAATACCTTTGTAAATATACTAAGTATTGCTATATGCAGAGGGGTGTTTTGTTTCTGATTTCTGTTTACATATGAAAGGAATGGTTGCGTAATATGAATGGATGCATTTAAAAGTGGCGTAACGCGTTCTCTGACATGTATACATTATCGTAACGTAACGTAACAATGGGAAGCATTTAAAAAAAAAAGTTTCTGATATTATTTTCATGTATTTTTTCAGTTCAACAGCAACTTTATCATTTAATTAAATTTGTTATGTAGATATTACCAATTACCATTTTAATTGCAATTCCAATTGACTCTAGATTCAATATTCCTTGTATAACCGAAACATGTATATCTTTTAGTTTAAATTTTAATGAACTATGAGGCAAGAGTTTTGTATCCTCTTAAATTGAAGAACAAAATAATGGAGAAGCTCATAACATGTACACATTACTGAATGCTTGCAGGGTAGGGATTTCATTAGGATTGTATCCATATTTGTTTCAAAAATGTAATATATATTATCTAAATTATATAATTACTTACATCATGTAACTATATTAAAGTTTGAAAACAAAAATGTTTTACAGGTGGGCTATGACTAAGTAGAGGATTTTGTAATTAAAATTTTAGTGGAGGATGCAAAGGATGTAAGAATGCATTTACGAGGATGTTTTCTGTGGTTACAATATATACAATTCTTAGACAAGTTAATGATTCTTTTCTACCTTTCTATGAACAGGAAAATAATATTGCAAAGGGTAAACCCTTACAAGCAACCTTGTTCGAACTACCATGAACCGCTTCAAACAAGCAGTCACAAATGTGATGGCCAATGTGGCTACCATACAACATTCTGGCGCTCTCAACCGTGACAAGTCAACGAACGGGGATGATGAGAAAGAGGAGAAATATGAGTACTCTAGACCGGAGTTCCTCCAACTCTGCTCGGAGGAGGTTGCTATAGCAACAGACATCATCATCAGACCCATCATGGTCCCACGGGATCTATCCAAGCTCCCCTGGTACAGCGGATATTCTGAGTGAGTTTCAATAACCTTTAAGCTGTATTCATTGTAAGAATAATACATTTTTTGATGGGATTTCTTGAATTTATATACGTACAAAAGATATCCTCTATTTTTATTTTTTGAATTTAGTATTTAAACCAATTCAGCAACTTTTTGATGTTTTAATTTTGCATTTTTAATTTGTTGGTATATACCCTAAATAGATGATTTTAGTTAGAACTCTTCTTCTTTCATTGCTCATCTCTATTTTCCTCCTTCTCACCATGACCACTGGGGTGTATTCTGAAAATTGTCTTATCTTTTGTATTATCTTTTGTCATAAGTCCATAAGATAATACACCGCTAAAATTGTCATAAATCGGTATTCTGAAAATTGTCTTAAGGGTATCTTTTCTTTCCCTGACCACGCCCATTATTGCTGAGATAACCAATCAAAATTGTTGTTACAAAATGTTAATCTGCCCCCTCATCCAATCAAAGTACGTTAAATTGCGTATGCGTCGCATGTTCTTTAAATGCGCGCATCTAACTAGCTTTGCGCACACATTTTGGTCAAAGAGTAATTTTGTAAGAATAGGATTTTCATATGGTTAGATTTTCAATGGAATTTTTCCCCCTCACTCTCATTTTCTAACTTGTTCGCACGTACACACACCTATGCACACAACAAACATAGGGAGCTCCTTAAAATCTCAAATAAATGTCTTTAAATATTTGTAAACAAGATATAACAAAAGGAAAATACACCCCATAGCTATCTCAACATATGAGTAGAATTTATGATAATTTTATGATGAGATAATAGAAAAGAGAGTTTTCAGTCTAATACAAATTTTCCACCTCTGCTTGCGCGAACGCACTTATCAATAATGCGTGGCAAGGCGCGCCAGCTGATAGAGGTTAACAAACTTTCAGAGATAATACAAAAGTTATGAGAGTTTTCAGAATACCGGTTAAATTGTCATAGGCCTAAGATAATACAATATTAGGGAAAAGATAATTTTCAGAATACACCCCCAGATCATCATCGTCGTCATCATCATCCTCATCATCACAATCATTACCATCAGCTATCTGATTATAATAATTATTTTTGTATTTTTTCTTTCTCTCTTAAGAGTTGTGAATGCCGGTAAGAGCAAGCGTAATGAAGACCAGGCCACAGCTAGACACATGATTATCAGCAACAAGAGCAGAGAGAAAACCTTAGATACTAGCCCTGGAAACGGTCAACCAAAAAGGGTATGTTTTAAAATTGTAATTGTTTAAATTACATAATCTCTTTGACTTTCAAATTATTTTCAAATCTATCACAAGTTTTTGTTTATTATAGTCTGTTATATTGACTTAATAATTATATTTAGAGATTATGTTTATTATAATCAAATTATTCCAGATCTAAGAAAACATGGATCAATAATTTTTCGGTCTTGGGCCACTCTTGTAAATGATGCACCCCCCCCCCCCTTCCTTGGAAAAATCCTGGCTACAGGCCTGCCATGGCAATGAATATATGTGTCGTCACACTTTGGTACCCTAAAAAGTCATCAAAGAATACCCCATTTTGAGGCGGTAATTTCTGACTACCAGGATAAATGAGCAATAGAGGTACCGGTAGTTATATTAGCCATTGAAATATGATGGATTAATGTTGGTTAATGGGTAAAAGGATATGAACTGGTGCATTATTAACTTCTTCTGAACATCAGTCTAACTAACATTGAAAAGCTGCCACATAAGCTCCAGGATTATAAATAGACAACTTGTAAAATATAAATGGAGCATTTCAGGCACATGCCTGTACACATGTATATAGTGACCACTAGGCCTAGGACAATCATCCTGGAAATATTTGAATGATTTGAAGAATGTGAACAGCTGTTGGTATCATTGTGCACCCTATAGGTGCGGTATATGTTTAATGTTTTGTATTTAATAACTATTTTTTATATAAATATTTTTAAATATGATTGAATTAAAGAATTACCAGATTTGTGTAGTGTTTTGTATATAAAATATTAAAAACAATCCAAATAAATATTACTAAGATTATATTAGAGGTCCATTACTTTAAACAAATCTGTTACTAAAGGGTGCACACTGCAGAGTATTTTTTAAAATTTTTTATTACAATTTATTCAAATATCCGGTATCTTCAGGAGTGAATACCTTTCTTGATTGTCCAATATTCAAATAACAAAAAAGATATTTGTCCCAGGCCTATATAGTGACCACCAAAGAAAATAGAAAATACTTATCCTCTGCAGACTACTCTGCAGACAGTTGACCTCTATTGACAGGTTCCATAACATTGTGTAACTTATTTGCAGGGGGTCACTTTTGGCGGCCACTATAGGCAGGTTGGTATTTTTAGATAGGTTGCCATCAACATTGACCACTTTTTGGGGCCACTGTAGAAATGTGACCGCTATTTTACCTACAGGTTCAATAACACTGTATTTCTCATTAAGTAGGAGATACATTTTTCTAGTCACTTTACCTACATGTAGGCTGCTATAGACGGTGGTTGTTAACATCTATATGTTTGACTGTTGAGTGCATTCCAAGGATACATGATTCCAAATCTGACCACCTAGTCATGACAGTACCTTTATGCCAGTATGCATCATACATCATTATGTACCTGCCAAGTATGTTCAGTTAGATTAATGACTGGGTAATTCTAAGCATTTAAATTAACATAAATTCTATTCCAAGAATTCAATGGAATGACCTTGGCAAAAGTGTTATTAAGCATGCATGATTCATTATACTTCATGAAGTTCATTTAATCGCCTATCAATAACATACAGCGATGAGCATGTCAAATTTGTATTTAATTATTTTGATGGAATTTTCGAGGCTTAATTAGAATATATTTGATTAAATGATTAATGATGAATGTGATGTGTCAATACATTTACCTTTCATAAATATTTTTTGAATTTCTGTAGAAAGGTTAATAGATTGCCATTAATTAGGTTGTTGATTGTCAGTGCTCGGTAATTCAATTAATAGACCTGGGTCAATCCACGTCAAATCAACCGGTGGGTGTCACCCGACCCCCTTCGATTTCGCTAAATTTCGCACCAATTGTTCCCCCAAGTGTCTGACGGAAAACCCCGAAATTTTTTGCCCCGAAGTCATTCGGTTGCTAAGTTACGGCCGCGCCTAGCAACCAATGCGCGGTCAAACCGTTTCTTCGTTAAAATTTTGGCTATTTTTGATTATCTGCTGTAGCTAAAATTGAAAAGCCAGAGCTCTCATTGTCTGGAAATTGGAAGAACTTTGTCATCTCTACAAGATGTATTCATTATGTCGCGGGTCGAGTTTTCGTTTTCGCGTACGAGGTCACCGAAAATGGCTTTAAGCGAAAAATTAAAGTTTTTTAAAGCATGTTTGGATGCCCATAGCTTAAAAATTAATAGATATTTTGCTCTAATCTTTTAGAATATTAAAGACCTTCACTTCCTTTACAGATTAAAAAAAAAATGAGCGTGATTGTTCAAGTCGTTTTTGAGTAAAGCGCCCTCAAAGTTTGGATTTTTTTTAAATGCACCAAGTTCAAGGTCAAAGGTCACCCTTAGTCCAATCCGGGATCTTCACCAATTTTTGTGTACTGACAGATATTTACCTATATTTTCAGGGGTTACCAAAGAAATTTTGCTACCGGAACGTTTAATGACTTAATTACGCTAACAAAAATGGTCGTAAACAACCCGAAATACTCAAAATTGCCATATAATTGGCTTTAGGGCATATTTTGTATCTCTCTCACACGCAATACAAAAGTTTATAAATACTGTTCTTCAGGGAATTGGCAGACATTCACCGATATTTTCATGGGTTAGCAAAAAAAAATTGCTACCGGAACGTTTAACGGCTTATTTACACTGACGAAAATGGTCGTAAACACACTGAAACGTGTTAAATAGCCATATAATTGGCTTTAGGGCATATTTTGAATCTCTCTCACACGCAATACAAAAGTTTATAAATACTGTTCTTCAGGGAATTGGCAGACATTCACCTATATTTTCATGGGTTAGCAAAAAAAAATTGCTACCGGAACGTTTAACGGCTTATTTACACTGACGAAAATGGTCGTAAACATACTGAAACGTGTTAAATAGCCATATAATTGGCTTTAGGGCATATTTTGAATCTCTTTCACACGCAATATAAAAGTTTATAAATACTGTTCTTCAGGGAATTGGCAGACATTCACCTATATTTTCATGGGTTAGCAAAAAAAAATTGCTACCGGAACGTTTAACGGCTTATTTACACTGACGAAAATGGTCGTAAACACACAGTTACGTGTTAAATAGCCATATAATTGGCTTTAGGGCATATTTTGAATCCTTCTCACACGCAATACAAAAGTTTATAAATACTGTTCTTCAGGGAATTGGCAGACATTCACCTATATTTTCATGGGTTAGCAAAAAAAAATTGCTACCGGAACGTTTAACGGCTTGTTTACACTGACGAAAATGGTCGTAAACACACTGAAACGTGTTAAATAGCCATATTATGGGCTTTAGGGCATATTTTGAATCTCTCTCACACGCAATATAAAAGTTTATAAATACTGTTCTTCAGGGAATTGGCAGACATTCACCTATATTTTCATGGGTTAGCAAAAAAAAAATTGCTACCGGAACGTTTAACGGCTTATTTACACTGACAAAAATGGTCGTAAACACACTGTAACATGTTAAATCGCCATATTACGGGCTTTAGGGCATAGTTTGAATCTCTCTCACACGCAATAGCAAACGTTATAAATACTGTCCTTCAGGGAATTGGCAGACATTCACCTATATTTTCATGGGTTAGCAAAAAAAAATTGCTACCGGAACGTTTAACGGCTTATTTACACTGACGAAAATGGTCGTAAACAGTACTGTCTGTTTACGACCATTTTCGTCAGTGTAAATAAGCCGTTAATGGTTCCGGTAGCAATTTTTTTTTGCTAACCCATGAAAATATAGGTGAATGTCTGTCTGCCAATTCCCTGAAGAACAGTATTTATAAACTTTTATATTGCGTGTGAGAAAGATTCAAAATATGCCCTAAAGCCCGTAATATGGCTATTTAACATGTTTCAGTGTGTTTACGACTATTTTCGTCAGTGTAAATAAGCCGTTAAACGTTCCGGTAGCAATTTGTTTTTGCTAACCCATGAAAATATAGGTGAATGTCTGCCAATTCCCTGAAGAACAGTATTTATAAACTTTTGTATTGCGTGTGAGAAAGATTCAAAATATGCCCTAAAGCCCGTAATATGGCTATTTAACACGTTTCAGTGTGTTTACGACCATTTTCGTCAGTGTAAATAAGCCGTTAAACGTTCTGGTAGCAATTTTTTTTTTGCTAACCCATGAAAATATAGGTGAATGTCTGCCAATTCCCTGAAGAACAGTTTTTATAAACTTTTATATTGCGTGTGAGAGAGATTCAAAATATGCCCTAAAGCCCATAATATGGCTATTTAACACGTTTCAGTGTGTTTACGACCATTTTCGTCAGTGTAAATAAGCCGTTAAACGTTCCGGTAGCAATTTTGTTTTGCTAACCCATGAAAATAAAGGTGAATGTCTGCCAATTCCCTGAAGAACAGTATTTATAAACTTTTGTATTGCGTGTGAGAAAGATTCAAAATATGCCCTAAAGCCCGTAATATGGCTATTTAACACGTTTCAGTGTGTTTACGACTATTTTCGTCAGTGTAAATAAGCCGTTAAACGTTCCGGTAGCAATTTTTTTTTGCTAACCCATGAAAATATAGGTGAATGTCTGCCAATTCCCTGAAGAACAGTATTTATAAACTTTTGTATTGCGTGTGAGAAGGATTCAAAATATGCCCTAAAGCCAATTATATGGCTATTTAACACGTTACTGTGTGTTTACGACCATTTTCGTCAGTGTAAATAAGCCGTTAAACGTTCCGGTAGCAATTTGTTTTTGCTAACCCATGAAAATATAGGTGAATGTCTGCCAATTCCCTGAAGAACAGTATTTATAAACTTTTATATTGCGTGTGAGAGAGATTCAAAATATGCCCTAAAGCCAATTATATGGCTATTTAACACGTTTCAGTATGTTTACGACCATTTTCGTCAGTGTAAATAAGCCGTTAAACGTTCCGGTAGCAATTTTTTTTTGCTAACCCATGAAAATATAGGTGAATGTCTGCCAATTCCCTGAAGAACAGTATTTATAAACTTTTGTATTGCGTGTGAGAGAGATTCAAAATATGCCCTAAAGCCAATTATATGGCTATTTAACACGTTTCAGTGTGTTTACGACCATTTTCGTCAGTGTAAATAAGCCGTTAAACGTTCCGGTAGCAATTTTTTTTTGCTAACCCATGAAAATATCGGTGAATGTCTGCCAATTCCCTGAAGAACAGTATTTATAAACTTTTGTATTGCGTGTGAGAGAGATACAAAATATGCCCTAAAGCCAATTATATGGCAATTTTGAGTATTTCGGGTTGTTTACGACCATTTTTGTTAGCGTAATTAAGTCATTAAACGTTCCGGTAGCAAAATTTCTTTGGTAACCCCTGAAAATATAGGTAAATATCTGTCAGTACACAAAAATTGGTGAAGATCCCGGATTCGACTAAGGGTGACCTTTGACCTTGAACTTGGTGCATTTTAAAAAAAAAACACACTTTGAGAGCGCTTTACTCGAAAACGACTTGAACAATCACGCTCATTTTTTTAAAAATCTGTAAAGGAAGTGAAGGTCTTTAATACTTTAAAAGATTAGAGCAAAATATCTATTAATTTTTAAGCTATGGGCATCCAAACATGCTTAAAAAACCTTTAATTTTTCGCTTAAAGCCATTTTCGGTGACCTCGTACGCGAAAACGAAAACTCGACCCGCGACATAATGAATACATCTTGTAGAGATGACAAAGTTCTTCCAATTTCCAGACAATGAGAGCTCTGGCTTTTCAATTTTAGCTATGTAGCAGATAATCAAAAATAGCCAAAATTTTAACGAAGAAACGGTTTGACCGCGCATTGGTTGCTAGGCGCGGCCGTAACTTAGCAACCGAATGACTTCGGGGCAAAAAATTTCGGGGTTTTCCGTCAGACACTTGGGGGAACAATTGGTGCGAATTTTAGCAAAATCGAAGGGGGTCGGGTGACAAAATGTCTGAAAATTGGTTGATTTGACGTGGATTGACCCACCTATAGATGTCTAGGTTTTATGTTGAAATTTGATTCGCAATGTGTAATTAGACTCTATTTATAGTCTGGATTGCTAATTTGTCCGTCATTCATTAGTTCTGACTGCTTGATATACGTAACATAATACACAGAAGCTTTGTAAATTTACAATATGAACATGCTGTACGTATTCGGGTGAGAGTGAGAAGGGCGTAAAGTTGATTTTTGTTGCTAAATTTAGTTCTAAGTAGGTCATATCCTCAAATACAGACTACGTGTATGTAATGCCAAATTTTCACATAATAATTATTTCAAATTGTTTTGAATATGTGGCAAATATAGAGCTTACAGTAAGTTTTGTTGTTCTACAGGGCTCCCAAACTTTACAATATTCATGAATATAAAGTACGCTGAAGTACGAAAAGTGTGTTTAGCGCCCTTCTCTGTCTCAACCGATGATATTAACAAGTGATTCATATCAACTTGATTGATTCATCGCCAATGTTATTGGCATGCTGTGAACAGAAACTGATTTGAAGCAAGGAGCTACATTGTAACTCATGACATTTAGGGACTCTAGCTTGGCTAGGCATTTGGTGATTCATTCAGACTCATGCATAGGGCATCCATGTATCTCTCCTATACCACAATGACAGCATCCATAACAAACTTTTAAAGGCCCGGTCACATATCACCACAGGGAATAATTTTCCTGGTATCGCATCGCAATTTGCTATGCATTTTTAATATGACTGCTATACAAAATATCTTTTGTATAGCAGTTTTCTACCATGTAGAAGTGTACAGAATTTCATTTGAAATATTTATCCATCGGTTAAAAGTGCTAATCAAATTTGAGGAGGTAAATTATTCCCTGCACCACATAGCGTAAACAGATGCCTGACGAATAGAAAATTGCAAAATCAATTTATCCGGTGGTAAAAGTCGTCTCCATTGCCTAATGCCCAAAATATTTTGATAGAACAGTGGACATCGCCTAACAAGGAACGGACAAGAAACACATACAAATGGAGACAAATGGGTTGAAAATGTTACTTACCGTCGGGGCATACATGTATGTTTACGCTATCCGGTGATATGTGACGGGGCCTTAAATTACACATCTATAAGTGGCTTAATTGTAATAAATCTTTTTGAATGTTACATACAAATGCATGGACATTAAGTGCTACCTATTTCACAAACTGATATTATGGGCAAAAAAGGTATAAATTTGTAGTATTACCATAGTCAAAGAAACAAAAACACTTGCCAATATATCTCAGGTAGTACCAATATACTCAAGTATGTATTTACTGTTTTGTTTATGAAACCAGATCTTTTAATTACTTTTAAATAAAATTAACCCATTGTTTACGGGAATGCCTGAAATGTGAGAAATAATGAACAGGTGTTAGTAGACTAGTTAGTGCTTGATGTTTAGGGAATCTGCTGGACTTTTGGTATTTCAGCCATAACTAGACATCTCATATAATGGGATGACAGTATTCATGAGAAACTGTAATTATCTGTCATCCTTGGCATAAAGGGATGCCTATAAAGTGTCTAACTCCACGAAAATTACTTGGAGCTTCCTTGTTTCTCTTCTACCCTGTTGTTTAGCTTATGGTAAGAGAAGAATAAAATAGGGTTAGATTTTTTCAAATGCCCCTTTAGTATGACGATATCTATCATTCAGCTCAAAAGTGTTAATGAACGGTCATAAACCTCATAAACGTCCTACAGTAATTCGTTGTAAAAGCTGACGCATATTTTCGCTTTTTTATCCAGGAAAGCAGACTTGTTCTTTTTCAATGAAACTTTCACACATCATTCGGACATATCTTACAATGATTTTGGTACAGGATTGAAGTCTCAAATGTCATTTTGGGCAATATCTAACACTTTACAGGTGCACATTTAATGCATTGTCCACATGATGTAATGTGTCTAGTACATTATTCATGCTGAATAATTATTCATTCTGAACCAACCACTCTATAACATAATGAGTCACAGATGGTTTTTAAATGTATTATGCTTTAGTTATTTTCCATGTGGACCAGATTTTTTTTCAATTCCAGTGTTTGATCAATCATCATAGCGGAGAAGGCCTAGTTGCAATTACTAAAACACTCAAAATACCATACCAAATGAAACATTGAAAATATCATAATTCATCATCAGATGTACAAGTAAACCCAGACTTGCTGGATCGAAATGAAAGTTGGTGTCCACATAAGTGAAAAGTTGGTGGTGTGGTCCAAAGCTACAATTTGTTGCCCCGGGGCATCAGGACTGGCAGAAAATAAAAGGGCTATTCATCTGCTGATCTTGGTTTACATTGAACTCTGTGAGAATATATGGGGTCATATGGGATAGCCTTTAGTCAAGGCTCTATATGGCTTTGAGATTCTCTATGCGATCGCGAGCTAGCTAGCTGTGACAGAGCTATACGGCACGGGGTCAGCGAGCGGGACTAACTGGCTACCATAAAGAGACTTTATAGCCACTTAACACGCAGTAATTTATTAATGAGCAGAGAAAATAAGGCATTACTAATTCATGAGATGAAATCATTAACCAATCAGATCGCTAGATCTATGCGGATAGCCTAAGCCTGATCGGCGGCGTGTTCCATCGTGTATTAAGGGGTTTATTTAGTATCAGACATTAATATTATTATAACTATCATAATGATCAAATATGAGATACATCAGAGTAAAACTGAAGCATAGAAATACCCTTTTCTGTATCCATATCAAATCTCAACTCTTTATTTGAAAAGAAAACAACATTTGTAATGACCTATACCCTATTGACGGTTGGGTTTACAGCCTACGCTAGGACTTTCAGAGACCCTCTAACAACCAGTAACCGTATATTGTGCAAGGAAGCGCGTTTGGTTTTACTATGCAGCTTGATTGTGTGTCTAAAACAAAGACACAAACGCATGGTAGATGAATATCGTTATTTAAAAGGTTTGCATTCAAAATTAACAACAACCAATGTTCAGGAAGAGAAAGACTCTTGCGAAGCGCTCGATGTGTTTGCTTCGCTCACGATGCTCGCTCCGCTCACGTAATCGTTCATATAGCGCGAGAGTCTTGACGAAAGACTACTTATGGGGGGCCCGTGGGGTAATTTTAGAGGATAAATTGTCCTGAGCCCAGGTTTTTGTCACACTGTTCACTATAATATTGTATGATCATTGTTTTGCACAGTATGAACTGAAGATAGCTCTTTTGCATTAAAACAGGACAGAAATTCATTATTCCAAACAGAAATTACATACATAAATTCTCCATTTAAACAAAATATTAATCAGGAACTCTGTAACATAATAGGAGCTTTACCCTGAAATTATGATTATGAAATATACCAGCAAAAAAAAAATCATTCAAAAGAGTAATTCATTTTCATGAAAGTTGAGCCTTTCCAAGGATCAACATCTAACTTTACTGCACCTGGGTTGCATGTAATTTATACCCCTTTTTAATTGAGGAAAATAGTCGCGGTAACGTCCGGACGTTGTCAGGAAGACATTCTACCGCGTTTGTATTAAAAAGGTCCAATCGGGGTAACGTCCTGACAACAGCGCGGTAGGATTCAACCTAGTCGGGCTAGGGTAATAGCGAGGTAACGTCAGGACGTTGTCAGGATGTTAAGCTGATAAACATTGTATTAAAAAGCGCGCAGAACGTTACCCGGGTAGATGACGTCATGGCCGTAAAAAATGTAAACATTGCAGCGATCGCGTTTTGGATCGGGAACATGTGGTACTCTTGTAAACAAGGTTGCCAATTTAAACTGCTGTAAGTTCACACACAAACATTATTCCACATACTCCTAATTTTAGACTTAAATTTGCCCAAATAATACAAGTTATAATACTATGAATATAAAAATTGGAAGCTTGCATGCTGTGAATTGCACGGAACAGTAGCATTATGGCTACCCACCGCAAATCCATGATTACTGTTGAAGTTTGAAGTCGGATTGAAGAATAATAGATTCGTACCGTACGTGTAAGGAATATAAACCGGTATAGTATTATTATTGAGACCATGTATAATGCGCTATATAAGCACCATTATTATTATTTTTTTTATTTTTTATTACATGCGCTATAATTATGCAGCGAAAAAAAAACTAGCGTGACTATAGTAGACTGACAATTGCGCTCCCGATTGCCTGTTGAATTATATACCCGATATGAATTGACCGTCAAAATTTCCCGTGCTAACGTATACCAGCGCGCGCCGATTAGCACATGTCACGCCAGCTGGTCGCATGATGAGAGAGGTGCGGTTGCTATAGTAACCTACCCGGGTGACTCGAAGAAACACTTTTGATTAAAAACGCTGCACAACCTCTCACTGCGTGTTTTACGACATGACCTCCTACTGTTTTTATGGAAATCTCACTCGGGTAAAAGCGAGGTAGAAAACACGTTCTCCAATTAAAAAGGGGTTTTAGTCTAAGCCTGAGTCATGTCGGAATTTGTTTGTTCCGGAATCCGCCGGTGTTGTGGCGGTCGGAATCCGGTATTCCGAAAGAAAAAAAACCTGCCAATGAATGATACGGAACGAACACGCACTAGAAGGTCTGCCATACTAGTTTCGGCAGCGCAGGCAGGCAACTCAACTGCCTCGCGGAAAACCTCTTTTTCCTCAAAAATTCATATTTTGTAGTACTAGAAAACTATCAGAAGAAAACAAATGACAAAAAAGTACAAGAAAGACGATGTCGAATGCAACTTACAACGACAAGAAATCCGCTGCGTTTATTATGAAAGCCGATCTAGCGCGCCGTGCGGCGAGTACGGCATACGATCGACGTCGTAGACTATAGCTACCCCGGCGCGCCCGCCCGCACAGTACAGTCATGCAGCTGCTATCAGTCAGAGCTGCGCCGTACCATGTCACCCGTACATGTACTAATACTGCACATGGATCAAAACGATTCTCAAACGTTGACATCCAGTCCGCCCTCTATCGGTAGTATTCGGTACTAATGCTCCGATACAGCCCGCCATATCACTCGTATACTTTGCGTGCAGGTTCCGGGTCTCTTTTCTTATGCAAGATCCATCCGCCGGGAATTGGGGAATTCCCCGGCGGAAAAGAGACCCGGAACCTGCACGCAAAGTATACGAGTTTTGATCCATGTGCAGTATTAGTACATGTACGGGTGACATGGTACGGCGCAGCTCTGACTGATAGCAGCTGCATGACTGTGCGGGCGGGCGCGCCGGGGTAGCTATTTAAGTCTACGACGTTGATCGTATGCCGTACTCGCCGCACGGCGCGCTAGATCGGCTTTCATAATAAACGCAGCGGATTTCTTGATGTTGTAAGTTGCATTCGACATCGTCTTTCTTGTACTTTTTTGTCATTTGTTTTCTTCTGATAGTTTTCTACTACAAAATATATAAGATATTCTTTATGTATTACATTGTTTCATCGGAATACCGGAATGGAGAAAACAAAACCGGAACACGCACACACCGGACGGATTCCGGTATTCCGTCCGTTCCAACCCAGGCTTAATTTAGTCAATTATATAGTTTTCCTATTTCAAAGGTCATTCAAATATGTGTAACGAGTGGCCAAGCGCGACACCGTGTATGTGCTACATTCAACATTAAGCTTTTGTCATGCCCTAGACCAGTGGTATAAGCATTCCAACAGCACTTCAGGGTTTAAAAAAAAAATACAGGGTGTCCCCCCCCCCTCCCCCCAAAAAAAAAAGAAAAAAAGAAGATTATTATTTATTTATTTATTTTTATTTTTTTTTCTGTGAAAGTTGGGGGTGCGCTTTATACACGAGTGCGTCTTATACACGGAGTTTTACGGTATTTTAACAGCTCTATGTTCATCCCATCCTTGTTCACAGTACGTACACATATATGTGATTGTCTCATCAAACAGTTTTCCTGTGATCTGGATATAGAGCGCAATAATGGATTTAGAGACCACAGACTTTGGAGATATAGATTGACATTTTAAATGAGATATTTTCATACCGATCAATCCAACAAAATAAAACTGCTGTGATTAGTAGTAGTTTGATATATTCACAGATTTGTATTTGTGTTGGCTTTATCGTTTTATTAGAGATTCATTATACTGGGTCAGTATGTGTCGTTTGAAAGGAAATTACTTCCCCCAAAGATCAATATTCACTTTTCACAGGAGAATATTCCTGGGGATGGGGATATTGAATTTCTTTCAGTAGCAAAGTATACATGTAGTTGCCTGGTAGACTGATTGCTTGGGGGGCACACAAATTATTGTGGGGCATCATATATTTTTATATTTTTGAATTAATTATTTGTCATCGTTCTTGTCAAATTATTGAGGGCACCTGCCCCCCCCCCCCCCCCCCCCCCTTGTAGCTGCAAACTTTTAGCCCAATCGAAGCAGCAGTACACAGAACTTTCCTTATTATATTTCCACCTTTTATTATGTTCTGGTTCATATAAACCAATAAACCCTCTTTTATCCTATTTCAACCATGTTGATAGTTGATTTCCATAACTTTCCCAATACTGCTCTATTGCTGTAAGCTCTAATTGAAGTCAGAATAAGGCTAGATCTTACCCTCTGAGTATTGGTGTCCCTGTATGTTGTGATTACAAGGACAATTCAATTTACATTGAGCATGTTTTAGCCCACTTAATATTTTGAGGTCATTTTTACTTCAATGATGTTAATCTACTTTGCCAAATTTTGTCCAGTGATGTTTGTTACCGTATGATCAAACCAATAGTGTACATAGGAGATTCACTTTGTTACTATAAATTAAATGATCATAGAACTGAGAACTGACAGCTAATATAACCCATTCCCTTCAAGATGCTGACATCCCCACAGACTTTGTACGTAGCTAACCAAGTTCCTGTAGGCAAAAGGTTATTGTGTCTGCAAAATGTTGGTTTGTTCCTTTTTTACTTAAATTATTAATGTTTTATTGTTGCATGAATTCCTAGAACTCTAAACGTTTGGCAATGTCGCCAAAATGTCAACCCATCTCGCCACTGAAATGAGTTGGAAACTGATGAGGCCTGCTCAGTATAATGAGCAAAAGTTGCATTATTCATAAGGTGCAATTACTTAGGTTCTGCAGTCCCTCATGTATCATTTGATGCTGCATTTAATTTGCACTTTTTGCAGCTTAGTGTCTATACTGAGGCAGTGCAACAGGATAAATTTACAGTTCTGACACCAAGATTTTTCGACGGCAAGATGTTTTATTTATGGTGCAGTCAATGTGTTCAAGAAAGTCTTTGAAGATACATATTGAAAGATGTTTGAGTTGGAACTTCTATATTGTTTTTGACCCGTTCCTTTCGAGATTCTGAAATCTCCATAGACTTTGTACACAACCCACCCGGTTCCTGTAGTCAAGGGGTTAAATTGTGTCTACTCTATCCACCAAATACACACACGCACAAATAATACAGAATGATGACTATTCAATTGCCCAGTAAAAAAACTTCTGCACCATTATACAAAAAGCTTCATGTTCTGCTCAGTTAATTAGTTGTACATGTAATGTTGTTATCGTATATCTGATGTCATGTAGAATGTTGAATAAATTCCAACCAAAATGTTCTGCCTTTGATGGTCATGTGCACATGTACATGTATGACATGGCAGTTACTATGTCAAGAATCTTCACACATTAAATATATATGATCCTCTTGAAATAACCAACATTCATTTTGACAATTTTGTCCTGCAGTTGCGTATATGATTAATTATGACCTTGGAATAAAAACCAGGAAGATCAATACAAAAAAACATTCTCATGAATTATTTCAGTTTTAAAATGTGCTCAATTCAAGCAGGGATGCTGGGGTATGCTGTGAGTTATTGCCTTTTCCCCCCTTTTTCTTTCAATGCAAATAGAATGATGCCCAGATCTCAGCCACATACTTTGTCATCTTGGACAGTCATGTTACAGGATCAGGAGTAACGGAGATGGCGGTTAGAATTCTTCACAATAACATCCTCGCCAAGCTGGAGGCATTCTATGATCTTCTTGCCAACAGCACACCTACCACAATTATGATTAATAATTCATGATATTGTTCTGTTTCTTTTCCACATAGAATGATGACCAGATCCCAGCCACGTACTTTGCCGTCTTTGACGGTCACGCAGGTTCTGGAGTGTCCACAATGGCATCAAGAATTCTCCACAATAACATCCTTGATAAGCTGGAGGTAGTCTATGATCTTCTGGCCAACAGCTCTTCAGAACAGAGGCAATTTACCAGGTCTGGAGACCAGCGTCCCAACAAGTGGCCCTTCAGTGAGAGGGAGGTTTCGGTCGAGAGTATGGTGGTCGGAGCCCTCGAGTCGGCCTTCGTGGAAATGGTGAGTGACCTGACTAATCTTCATCCATAAAATACTTTAATCATAATTGCTAAGACTAGCATCTGAATTCATAGATATATATGGTAAGAGCTCTTAGAAGATTTTCTACAAACGTAGTTTACCAGGTCCTGAAACCACAACACGTAGCCTTTCAGCGAGAGTGAAGTCTCAGTCAGCGAGTAGAGAGTATGGTGGTGGGTGCATTGGAGTCTGCTTTCGTTGAAATGGAAAGTGAACAAATTAATATTTAATGGTTCTAGTACAAGCTTTTAAATGGAAGATATTCTGGAATGAAATGATGAGTGAGTGACTCAAATATTCTACCATAATCAATAGATAAAATGCAAATATTTACATGTATTATCAGTTCTATCATCAGTTCTTATCATTATCAGATGTTAGATGTATAATTTTAAAGGAACTAAAGAATTAATACAACATACTTTGGCACTTATTACATAGCTGATGACTTGTAAGCTAGGTCTGCCGAAAAAAACTCCATGAAAATAAACACAGTAGTGATTTTAGGCTAATTTTCTGATGCCAAATCTCACTTAGCAGCCAGTTTACGCCCGCCCACATTTAGGGTCCAAAATCAGCAGCGTGATTGACATGTGATTGACAATTCATCGGCTTACGTCATCTACAGAATTTAGATAGGCGTCGTGTACGGGCGAAGTTCTTTAGATGACGTCCCATTTTGGCGATTTAAAAGGGGCGTTCCCAGGACAATTAGATATTTTCTAATTACCAAAAAATTGATTGATTTCATGGGAAATGACTGCCAATTTCTTTTTCTTGAGGAAAAATTACTTCTAGAGAGCGTAATTGTGAAAATTAGGCCATCTATACGCTGTAGTTCCTTTAAGAGAATGTTCAATAACATGACATTGGAAATGAATAAATTGCTAGCATTTGCTGGTGTTGTATTCCAAGAGAGCAAGAATATCCTGTTTAAAAACATCATTGAAGGTAATTGAGTTATAGATTTGTGGCAAAATTGGGGAATGTCCCAATTTTGATGTATTGTTGCAAGTTCATCAAATTATAGTAGGATTAGGTCATCTAAGAAGTAATCAATAATAAATAAATGATGTTCTCTATGTAAAATGATGTTGTCTATGTACCATTGTCATTTTGCCTCTGAAGAAGATTCTAGGAGATTCTGAAGAAGCTAGGATTTAAAATGTAGGCCTTATATTGACTTTCTATTATTAACGGAAATAGAATTATACAAAAATGATACAGAACATTGCTAGAATTGCTAGAATACCAATGTTTTAAGTTTATAACATTGTCTGTTTATGTGAAGGTGATTGAGATATAAATTCATGATTCATGATTAGGGATTTTCCCAATAATGTACAATGTGTGTTACAGGATTGTGGCATCCTTTGTGAATGTACTTTCCTGTTTTGAATGTTCATTTTCCTTATATCGGCTTGACAATACAACAAATTATATGTTGGCGCATATTCATAAAATACATTACATCATGTTTGAATATGGTTGTAAAAGGGAAAATCATGTCCACTTAAAAAAGGAAATGAATCACATGTTATTGCTTTTGTGAAGGACCACAAAAACAGATCCTAGAGGATGTTGCTAAATTTACATCATGATTATAGATGGGTTCATGAAAGGGGAATTGTTGCATTGAAGTAATTGGATACTCTTAATTACCTTTCTTTGAATTTAACCTGTTCACTTCAAGATTCTGAAATCCCCATCATAGACTTTCAAGCACAGCTTGGTCCCAAAGTCAAGGAAAGTGAACTTGAAACAGCAAGACCTTTCAATCCTTTCCCATTTTCATCAGACTACTGAAGTCAAATGTATAATATTTCCAAACAGACCTGTGGCGTGCACAGATTGTTTTTCTTTATTTAGGGGGGGGGTATGGGGCACAGGGTACAAAGAACATTTTTACATGAAATACCATTTTCTAGCTCACTATTTGCTCACAAAGCTTTAGCTTTGCCATATATTGCTCCTTGATTTCACAAACCGACCAACTGGTTGACTAAAGTAAAGGGGAAATGGGGGGGGGGGGGGGGGGGGGTTCAATACTGCCTTTAGGCATACTTTTCCCATTTGTTTATTAATATCTCAATCTCATTTATATGAGTCATACCTGAAAATATTGCATTTTGATAGATGAAACCTTGTGAAAACCTGGGAGGAAAATCCAGGGACAGAGGTGAAGAGAGAATTGTGTATGTTTGGTGGGGGAACCCGGGGGGGGGGGGGGGGGGGGGCTAGTTTATTGGTGATAGGGTGCAATATATGACATGATTATTTTTTAATAGGGAGTGTCATTAGATGCATGGGTACAATAATAACAATACTGTACCTTGTTTGTTGGGGGGGGGGGGGGGCATGAAAGGGCACTCCGGGAAAAAATAAATGTTATTTCTAGAGGCAACTTTACAATCATTCAACCATTTCAGTATGAAAATAGCACTATGACATTTATTTTCATACATGTAGTGAGCTCCATGCAATTTTACTAGGGCTCTTCTATGATTTTCAGTGGCCATTAAAGGCATTTGAGAGGCTCTTTTTAGCTTGGGAGGAGGGCATGATCCCCTCAAATCCATGTGTATTTGTCACTGGGGGCAAATCAAATGTGTGAAGGGTACACCCGGTGGTGTCACTACACATTGAGGATGTGTACACATGATCGTTACACATTTTGAGGTAAAAGGGGTCTTTTTTAGCATGTGTTCACAAACATTTTTTTTCACAAAAATTATAGGGTTATATTTCATGAATATGTTGGCGGAAAATAGAAAAAAGGGTACAAATGTCATCAAAATCTACTCAAAATTTGTAAAAAGGGTACCTTTTAGTGAAGGGCCACAAATTGTATTTTATCTGTGTACCTGAAGTCTTTAAAAAGGGGTCTTTTGGTTAATGTGTACTTGAAATGCAAAAAATAGGGAAATATTTTAATGCTAATTTGTACCCGTTTTTGTGTTGAAAGGGGGTATAATTTCCTGAAAATGTATGTGAAACGCGGCAAAATAGAGGGTCATTTTCAAACTGTTTAACGATCATGTGTAATTACGCCTTTGAATATGAAGTGACACTTCCGGGAGGGTAGTGTGCCTGGCTATGCCCCTTGATATATGAAATATCCTTCTTGCTCTTTCATCTCTAATAAAAGTCAAGTCCATTATATTTGCACCTAATAAGAAAAGATTTATGACAGGAAGCTCATATGAGTTGTCACCGGATTGCACTGGATTTAATGAAATGAAATGAAACTGAAGAGAAATGGACTGTGTGCATTTATGCCAATATACACACATTGGAGCATTGTTTATATCGACTTGTCATATTGTTGAGAAAAATGAAAGATCACCACTTTGAAATGATTCAGATGTATCTAAGTTAGGGAACAAGTACTAATGGAATTGAAATCCCCAAGTTGTTTAAATACTGGGCATAATTTGTCATTATTTTATTTAATACATTACCTGCTGGAACCTGGAAGTACTGTAACTTTAAAGGTAGAAGGAAAGAGAAAGAGACAGACAGACAGGGGGAGTTATAATGAGCAGAAGTGTTTGAAAGGCAAGAATAAGAGAGAAAGAGAAAGAGAGAGAGAGAGAGAGAAGGTGTAGGCAAGATCATTGTGTGTGGAAGTAAAATATGAACAATTTGCAAAATATATCTACAAAATTGGACGGTATAGAATGTATGGAGAAAAAAAATGTAGGGAATAAAAGTCAGAAATGGAAAGGCAGGGCTCTACAAACCCCCCAGCCCGCTTGCCCACAAATTGAATTTTACAGGATTATGTGAAATAAAATGCAAAAAGTATTGACAACAACTTATTTGGCAAGGTTTTATTATGTTAATCACTTTGTTATTTTCTGAGGAACTTGCCTGACTTGGTTATGTAAACAAATATATTTTTGTAGAGCCCTGGAAAGCTAGCATGCATACATGTATGAAAATATAAAAAAATATTGTGCATGTGATGTTTTGTTGAAATAGTGATTAGATAGAGAGATAATCAACAACTATTTAAAAACCTCTAAATTTTAAATTTGTGAAGAGAGGAAGCATTTTTTACATTTTTTTAATGGCTGGTTCAGAATTATTGAATAATTGTGGGGCCCCACAATTATTACAGCCGTATTCAGCGTATTTCAGCCCTTTCTGAAGCGGTTTTGATCAAATTAATTTTATTCTGTCATTACAATTGTATGCATGTTCTTTCAAATTTGACACTCAGTATTTCATATCTCACAAAAAAATTATTTTGTGTAGCGCCCTCTATACCAAAACTCAACTATCCCTTTACATATTACTACCAAACCTATTTTTGTCCAAGTGATTGATCAAGGAGTAACAAATCTGCGTCACTCCATTACCTCCAACCATGCGTCATACATGTAACTCACAAGTGAGTTAAATATGTTCTGTGCAGGATCCGTGAATTCATGCCATATTTCTTCCAGAGATGATAAATGCACAATTTGCACATTTGTACATTTAAAGGTACAGTTAAACCTGTGTATAGAGACCACCTTAGGAAACTTACAGTGGCAACTGTTGACTGGTGACCTTATTACTCTATAGACTCTTTACGGTAAATTATAACATTATTTTTTACAGTACATTTTGAAAATGTTCTGATAACGTCATGCAGTATGAGCAACAAAAAATATTAAAAAACTGAAAGGATGCATGATTTGGAGAAGTGTCGCATAAACATGTACCACTTTCATTCAAAATCATAGATATTTTCATATCTTGATAATTTTCACCAAAACTTACTTTAATCAACAGTCTTTTGACATACATCACATAAAGAGACATCTACTGATGTCTCCAAAATGAAACAATTGCAATTTGTCCTCCGACAATGTAAATCAGATACCCTGTGCCATATATGCCTTGTGCAAAATACACACTGGTTCTGTGTTGTGAGGTATGCACAAACTATCTGACATACTAACTTATGAATGCTAGTTAGGACCAAGGTGTACATAATATTTCCAACAGTGCTCTCTAGTACATCCTCAAGCATGACAATCTCCAAACATGCCTTGAAATATCCCAATCAATGTAGTTATCACCTGCTTCTTGGGGATTGGTTCAGAAAATTGGATTATCGCTTCATCAGGTGCCTTTATTAAATTTGTTTAACATATTCCCCTGAAGGACAGTGCTTTCATACTGCAGTTTGGTGCTGTTTTTGGACTAAAGGTACTCACTGGCGGAGACGTCGCCGCGACTGATCAGTCGCGGTAGTCGCGGCGACTCAGGAGACCCGAAAATGGCTTGCAATCTCACCAAATGCGACGCCAAGGCGACGTCCAAGACGTCTCCGCGACGTCTCCGATAGGTCGCCGCGACTTCTGCCTGTCTATATATACCTCGATCCACAACAAGATGATAAACACCTCAGTCACGTGGTCTCTAAAGTGGGTCAAGCAACGTACAAACAGTGTCGTGGAGACGTCGCCGCAACATTTACTCTCAGTCGCCTTGGTCTCCAGTAGGTCTCGGAGACGTCGCGGAGACGTCGCGGAGACCTGCTGGAGACTGGAAAAAGTCTCCAAAAAATCAAACATGTTTGATTTCCCCGCGACTCACCGGAGACTCGGCTAGTCTCCAGGAGACGTCGCGGAGACATCTCCGCGACGTCGCCGCAACTGATGGAGACGTCCCGGAGACATCTCCGAGACCTGCTGGAGACTGGAAAAAGTCTCCAAAAAAATCGAACATGTTTGATTTCCCCGCGACTCCCCGGAAACCCAGCTAGTCTCCAGGAGACGTCGTGGCGACGTCGCGTAGACGTCTCCGCAACCAGCGGAGACTCGAGTCGCCAACAGGTCGCCAACTAGTCTCCAGGCCGGCGAGATACCACCTTTAGTGAAAAGCCATCACTCTCACATTTTGATTAATAGTTCTATTTTTATGAACTGTAGTATAATCACACTCTATAGTGAAAATAAGGTTGAAGACTCAAACTTGTACAACATAATATATTTTTAGAAAACAACGAAATTCAATAAGATACTCTGTGGAAAAAAAATTTAAAGGTGATATTTCGGCCATAGGCCTTTGTCAAACTGACAAATTTTAATTCATAATTGCATCAACAAAAACAAAAATCGTCTCCAAGGACGCCAAATTGTTATGACGCGCAAGAATATATTTTTATATTTACTTAATAGTAATTTATTATTACAATATAAAGAATATTAAGAATTGAAAGAATATAAAGAATATGAAGAATTAAAAAATATAAAGAATATAAAGAATAATACCTTATTTTTAAACATCCTCTACACCAGAACAATAAACAATAAACAATAAACATATTGTAATGTCTCCTAGAGGTATCCAAACTAAGTACTTGAAAATGCATGTACTGCTTTCAATGTCAATTGATAAGAACCTATTCCCATTTACAATGAAACATTTTTTTTTCATTACATTTTCTTCAGAAAGAAAATGTGAAATTAGTCTGAATGAAATATTCAAACTCTTTCCTTCTCCATCCATTGTTATTATGAATAGGGGAATGTCGTCACAGTTACCTAGCAACAAGATTTGCTAAGATTTCATTGTGAGATCTTGCGCACTGTATTATGTTCGTGTCCCAATAAAAGAAATTGAATGTTATTATTCTCAATTTTCAAAGTGATTTGCTTTTATCAAAAAGTTGATTGATGGAATAAATTAAATAATAATGGTTGTGGATTTTATTGAATTTGTATGCATACACTTCTGCTCTAAATTTGACATCTTGTCTGAACCTCATTGACTTGTTAAAGGACTAGTGTTCCCTGATAGCTCAGGCAGGGTCTATGGATAAGGCATGTTGTACCAACATCAAATAGTCTTGAATGGTAATAGTACTACATGTATAATATAACTGTGTGGCAGTAAAATGTAATGTGGATTCTTTTCATCCTACTCTTTTTATCTTATCAATTTCCAGCCAAATCAAGGTGAGAAAAATGCAAATTCATAAGCCTTGTATTTCTAATGGTTGGCAAAGTACCTGTAAATGTTAAGGGCATAACAAAGTTTGCATAGTTTGATTAGAAAGACAACATGGAGACCTTGCCGATGTTGTAACTATTATTTTACTAATAATTAGTGTTAAAGATTTTGTATGTTGTCGGCAATTAAAAGTTGGATCAGTAGTGAAATAAAAAGCCAGTTTTCCTTGGTCGTGATTACTAGTATTCTACCCATTTGGAATACCAAACGTAGCAGTAGTTTGACATCTACAGTAGATCAGTTGAAGTACATAGAGGCTTACATATGCTTGTATTTATGTATGAAATACTTTCAGGAGATTCATCATTTAAAAAAAAGGCTCTGTATAGTTTCTCGATCTTTCTTTTCAGAGCATGCAGTAAATGCCCTTTGTTGCATCTTGGATAGCTGATTCATATAGGTATCATTGCATTTTTGTTCTAATCTTTGGCCAGATATTACATTGACTCAGCTATCCTCAATGGATTAAAACAAGCCTCCATACTAACTTTTTTCTGAACTGGCCTATTCGGGCAAGTAAAATCATACATTTTGAAATTTTACTTGCCCCAATATAAAATTTACTCACCCTCTTACTTCTAGATGAGATTAACACATAAGAAATTACATTGTTCTCTTGTAGTTGAAAAATTATTTAGTAGCCTGATTGGGCAAGCAAACTACACAATCAATGACATTTACTTGCCCCGGGCAAGCGGGCAAGTGCTAGTGTTGAGCCTTAATAGATGTATCAGCTTTAGAAAGTTTACAGTTTAAAACTCACATTTTCGGACATGCAACCAAATTTTAGTGATGGATTTCGAAATACTGTTGTTTAGCTTTAAGGGCATTAAGGCAAGATGTTTATCTCTATTAAGGACCCCATGCATACCAAATGGAGGTTATATCGTAATGATTAACCTCTTCTGCCCCTGCTGTTTATATCTTTGTCATCCATGTCTTGTTGTGCATGATCGCTTGCTCCAAGACTTGCAGTCGACTGCCTCCTCAACCAATTTCATTTGATTAGGGCAAGTCCTGCATGACGCATTCTTGATGCTTAACCCCCCGAGTGCCATGGTCTACTGTAAGCACGATACTCAAAAGAATCAGATATATTGATTTATTCCTGAATGAACACAATGATGTTTAACCCTCTAAGTGCATTATTTGACTCCAGTCACAATACCCAATAGAATCAGATCTATTGATTTGTTCCTAAATTAACACAATTTTCAGATTTAAGCGTGTGATAAATTGTGAGGACTCTTAGACCTCTAACACTGCAATTAACCCTAACTTTTCTATTCATTTGAAATGAAGAGGGAGTTAACCTATTCACATGAAATGAAGAGGGAGTTAACCTATTCACATGAAATTGTTTAAGGAACTGGGTCAGGTATGTTTTTATTGCTTGAACTTGGCACTCAGAGGGTTTATCCAACTCTGCCATTACTGAGTGAGGAGATCCCTGCCACATATTGATATAGAGCTCTAATATCTACATGTATACCACGTTGAATAGTTAAGTATGCATGGCCATTGAAAGTGGAAGCTATAAGGGATTCTAAACAGAGTGTAGTCATGGATGGATGGTGTGACCAGCAGCATATTTAATTTTGTATAAGTATTAGCTTGCGTAATAGAGCTATTTGTAGCCAATTAATTGTATGTACCATATTTTCTGGTGTATTAACCACACGTTTTTACTTCCAGAAGAACTTGCAAAAAGGGGGAGTGATTAATACACAGAGATAGAAAAACATATTTCATGAAAATACCACATATGACTATAATATAAGTTTATGTGGAGTAAAAAGCTTGATTGGCTTCTCTGTTGTGAATTATGCTCCAATTAGAAACAAGTATGTGACTTGTGTTGTTATTGTGCACTAAAATTTACAAAATTTATAGGGGAAAGCATCTAGTTTGTTTATGTTGCAAAAATTCCCAGCACAGTTTTGTCATCTACAAAATGTTTTTTTTTTCCCACTTCAATGACACCATCAAATACGGTATATGCATGTACATGTACATACATGTAGCTCACCATCTAAGATACTGATTTTAAATTTCTGAATGGATATCGATTTTCAAGATACTGACAGCTTTTAACTCCATAAACTGCTGAGGGTTTTTTATGCAAAGAATTGGTGTTGATAAATGCTAGTCTATAAAATCAAAAAGTATTTGTCGTGGTGTTCAAACATGGCACGCAAGCTCATGAAACAAAATGTCTTCAAGCTTGCAACCATACTAATTCTTTGATATGATCTGAAACGGGTTGAACATATTGCAGATTGTTGAGCTGATAAGAGTCCACCAAGCTCCAGCCAAGTGTAGTTAGCAATACATTAACCTGTTTCTGCAAGCTAGAAGGTATTGATTGATTCAGGCTGTACATCATGTGTATGCACATATATCTTGTTAAAGCCGCTCTGATTGACACATGTATGTGTAATTGCATGCATGGACAAAGCCTCCAAGAAAATGGTTAACCAGTTGAGATGATTTGATAAAGGTGACATAACGAGCATTTCTCATACCCTCCCTTGTCCAGGATATCTTTTGCTTAAAGGGTACCACCACCCAAAAATAATATTCTTATAACTGAAAGGTAACATCTTTAGTAGTTCATTCCATCAACAAGTTCAGAAAAATATGTTTCCAGAAAAAATATATAATTGGAAAACGCATCACCATTCTAAAGCATGCTTTCATGGGTCTGCATGTACGAAGACTACCTTTGTGCAGAGTGAACGAATTGTCCGGATTCTATTGTCTCCAAACATACGTGTGAATAGAATTGGCGCACTCGCAAATGTTTGGCGCGTACGGAACCGTACGGAACCACGCATGGTTCCGTAAGTGGTGGTAATTTATTGCATTGTTTATGAATTACACAACCCTTTGCAAAGCGTTGGGTATCTTTTTGATATCACAAAACGGTACCAAAACATATACTTTTGTGTTGTTCTTTGCCTGGTGGTCCCCTTTAATGAGTTAGAGTTTCTTAGTATTTAGAACATACTATGAATGTTTTTACTTTGATAACAACAAAAACGGTTAGCTGAAACGGTTTGAAACCCAAATAAAAATGGTTTTGACCCAAGATGGTAAGTTATTTATAAACATGTACATGTTCCTGATTTATGGTTATCCTTTGCACTCTACAACACTAATTGACTGCCTTTTGACTGCAAGTCCAAGGGCAGATGTCTTATATAAAATGACAAGTGAAAGGGAAATATGTGTTATTTAACATTATAGAATGGGTTGATAAATCCCTGCAATCTGATTGGTTGAGAGCAAAATTTGTGCAGAAAATTAATTGTACTGGATGCATGAAAAGTCATGCGTCCGGTAAAAATTTCATGCGTCCGGTAAAATTTTTTCATGCGTCCGGTAAAAAATTTCATGCGTCCGGTAAAAAAATCATGCGTCCGGTAAAAAATTTCATGCGTCCGGTAAAAAAGTTTCATGCGTCCGGTAAAATTATTTCATGCATCCGGTAATTTTTCTAATTTTTAATTGTTTGACATTTTGGGGGCGTAACAATGCCCATTCTATAAAACAGATGATGCGCAAGTTTATTTCATGGGTCGGTGGAATTGTTTGCACGCGGTAACTATGGAAACTAGTCTAAACCCACTTGGCTTCGCCTCGTGGGTTTAACAGTTCCATAGTTACCTTGTGCAAACAATTCCTACCGACCCACTCATACCTGCGCATCATTTGTATATTAAATCAGAGTTCCGGCTGGTGCCATGCATTATTTTTATTCTTATAACAGACATCTCAATAACCAAACCATTAAAGGACAGTGAAATCCGGACAAATTGTTGAATACCGTAAAACTCCGTGTATAAGACGCACTTTTTTTCCATCGGAAAATTTTCAAAGTGGGGGGTGCGTCTTATACACAGGTACAGCAAAAAAAAAAAAAAAAAAAAAAAAAAAATTATTTTTTTGGGACACCAGGTAGTCATGTTTAATGTATATTAAACTGGTCTAGGGCATGACAAGAGCTTGATATAAGTTGTTGTTGTTGTTTAGTTTGGTGGCAATCAGTCAAATCTGACTATTGTTGCCAATTGCTTTTCTATTGATTTCATCTTCACATATTATTAAACTATTATACAATTTTATATATCATCAACAAATTATTTCTATGGCACCACTAAAAATATTGCGATATTTCATTTTTTGTCTTTTCTCCTACCTTATTATGAATATTACTTTTATATACAAAAATATAACAATTTTCCTTATTTCAATAACAAAGCCCACCTCTCACATCGGGACTCCCGCCACATATGTGGAAGTGGGCCTATTATGGTCAAAACGATCCTCTTACAACACGTACATTAATTATAATAGTATAATAATAAAGCGAAATCAAACAAAACAAATATATTCATAAATAAACACTATTTTAAAGCTACTAATGAATTATCGCAATATGCATTTTTTGTTTCCTTCTTCTTAATAAAGTAATTTTTAAACAAATTAGTGCAAACATTTAGTGTGCTTATTTTGTGCATGTTAATACATAATACATGGTATACCTTTGTCTTCTGAGATAATCATAATACAATACAAAATAAACAAAACTCACTCCTACTACATGTATGTCTGGTGCCTGCTCTCACATTGGGACTCCCGCCACTGATGTGTAGCTTGGCATCAACATAATATATACATACTCGACAATATTGTATGATATTAACTGAATTATACAAACAAACACAACAAAACATGTAGCGACATGACTTTGTCTTCTTTTTTCCACTTCACTTACAAACTGAGTAATCATAATACAATACATATTTATATATGATTGCTTTTATATATTAGTGTATGGCCTGTATAAAGAGGCACTACTGCACCCACAGCTTGTACCTCTATCATACAGGCTCATATAGTTATATGCATTTTAAGGGGGAACATTTATCAAAATATACCTTTTTCCTACATAAATTATAGTGGTTAGCAAAACAAAATGCAAGTTTTTAAGCAGTAACACTGCTACTAATTGAATATTCAGATATTCATGAGTAGCAGCACTCATTTAATATTCAATTTTCTAAACAGTGGTTATACATTTTTCTCAACAAAAAAGTTATTAATGAATTTAGTATTTTGCATATTTAATGAGCATTGCTACCTCATGAACATATGAATATTCATGAGGAAAAAAATTCTAAAAAAAAAAAAAAAAAAAAAAAAATGTTTTTTAAATTTTTTTTTTTATAGAAAGTTGGGGGTGCGTTTTATACACGAGTGCGTCTTATACACGGAGTTTTACGGTAGTCCCTGAAAATTTGAGCACAATCGGTCAAGAAATAAGAAAACTATGGCTCTTTGAAAATATCCATTTATTTCTATGAGTGACTCAAATTGGCAATGCACTCTGGCAAAGTTGTGGACTACTCCCCGCACGTTTTGTACAAAAAAAAAAATTCAGTTTTGTTCAAATTTCTCAAAATATATGTTTACCCTTCATTGGATGAAGAAAACTGTAAAAATGGGAAAATTTGTGTACAAAACATATATGGGGTACTCGATCCCCACAAACTTATCAGTTTATAGGAGTAAATGGGCATCTTCAAAGAGCCATAGTTTTCTTGTTTATGGTCCGATTCAGAGATTATTCCTCCTAATCTCTTCAAGTCTATGAAAGCAACAGTTTGCTTGCCCTTTAATGTAGGATCATCATACATTATATGGTTGCTAACTGTAACTAGTGGTGGAGGGAATATCACGGAATGTTCCATCTGAGGGATTTTAAATGCTTTTGAGGGAAGATTATAAGTCCCGTGACGACTTATTTTCTTCACGAAATAGCATTTTAAATCCTGAGGGAACATTCCGTAATTTTCCTGACAACAAAGTTAACAACTGTTATATCATCTGGCTAAATCCGGGGGCTATATTCACATTCATGCATTTAAACTGAAATCAGTCAAAAACAACATACGATACATGTACCTTTGGTTCTCATTGTGACGTCATAATATAATTTCTTTTGCAGCACGCGCCATGCAGGTGACATACCTCTCTGGCCATGTGTCATACAAAAATGACACGCCAATCACGTGACCGTGTTTAGCCAATCAATGACGCGTATTTTACTAAGTCAGATGATATAATACAATAGCGAATATAAATTCAAACATAATTCCAGCAAAATTAAAACTTGTACGTTACATCACTAACGAAAGGGCCCCTTTGAAAACAATCTGGGACTCAATAGGTTAAACTTTACCATAAATGCCAGCCTAGGCCATAGACAGCCATGAGCCATGACTCACTTCTCACTAAAGCGATGATACATAGTCAATGTCAACATTTAATTTTGTTGTGACTTAAGTGTGTGTTTTATCCACTCTTGTGAGCAAATATATGTTTGGGACTTAGGCTATGTAAACAGGGTATTGCAATTATAAAAGTATTTTTTGACAGACAATATGCAAACATTAACACACAAATGTAATTAGTACCTGATATATATAGCCTATGGTGGGGAGGGAACAACAAGATTATGCACATATTGTCTTCCAAAAATATATTGATACTATACTAAAAATTATATTTTATATTTATGTATAGTTGGCGCGTTATGCAGCATTCGTAAGCATGCGAAGGGCAAGTTTTTAGGACTTTTTCAATTTTAGGGGCACTTTTTTTTAGAAGGGCACATGTTTTGGGAATAGGGCGCGACGGCCAGCATGTAAAAAGGGCACAGCCATTTTGGCTGTGAAGTCTTGATTTTTTGGCAGGGCATCACGGCCAGTATGAAGGGCATTGACGGACGGCCTGGCCGTAGTCGATGGCCATCCTGTAATTTAAGCCCTGTGCCAACAAAGTTACTAGATCCTATTAGCTAAAACAATGATGTGTGCACATACAAACCTTCAGAGCAGTTGACAACTTGAGGCCTGAGCAAAAGTCATGTCATGTCCTACATGTGATGACATAAATGGTACCCTGGGGTACCAAGTGAAAATCCGCCATTTTGTTTAATTATTTATTTATTTTTCAGGGCTGTACACTGGGGTACCAAAGAGTATAAAATTATTTTCGTTATGCTTTATTTACGTTCAAAATGCTATCTTTGCGGCCGGGGTAGCGTGCATACAAGCGCTGCATGCACAACGCAATACACCAGCGGCGTCCATGATTGCTCTGCGGTACGGTTGTACTTCGGGTGGACACAAGATGGCGCTACACAATGCGGGATACCGGGGTACAACGGTACCCTGGGGTACTGCCCGTGTCATGTGAATAAAGGCAGTTGAGGCATGATGGTGTGGCATATCGGCAGTGAGGCTGCCATGTGAAATAAAAACAGATTTTTATGTTACAGGAATTGAATTGCTTTCTACATGTGAACATAAAGACGTTTGATGCATGTTGAAGTGGCATGTACATGTAGGTAGTATGTGGCTGCTGTTTGATGCATGTTGATGTGGCATGTAGGTAGTATGTGGCTGCTGTTTGAAATGAAAACAGAGATTTTGTATTTACATCAAGCAGACATTGCCTCAGAAGTGTTTGCATTCACACGGTCTGCTTTTTTTTGCTAGAGTTTGTATTTGTTTCTCATCATTCCACTTCAGTGGGTTATTCACAAATGAATGCCTATCATAATCAGCTGAAACTTTCCTGCAGAATATAGTATGTATTTAGTTTAAATTGCTTTCTAGTGATTTTTGATACAAAATAGTAAAGTAAAATATAGCAAGGTTGTTTTTCATTACATAAACATACATTTGTGATGTTGTAACATTGAAAGGTCAAATGCAACAGAGATATTCTTAGATATGTATTTAAACTTCATTGCATGCAATGTCTTAACCACTTGACTGCTGTAGGCTGTAATGCGCATTGAACCCCCTGGTGCTGAAGGATTTTATGCACACACACAAATTCATATTCTCAAATCACATAATATGCATTTATGAATAAAAAGTGATAATATATCATTTTATAAGAACTGGTAACTGTATAAACATATTTTCTATGGTATAATATTGTATACTAAATTCTGCTTCACTTCCATCATCAAAAGTTCCATCCAAATCGTACGTTGTGAAAGTCGCCATTTTGAACAGTGATGCTGTACACTTTCGCTATGGAGATGTGAATCAAGAACCTAAATAAATCACAGCAAAAGCGCTGTTTTTTTAAAGAATAGCGCCATCTGTTGTCCAAAGTCTCCATGTTGCTATTCAGGTGCTATTTACACTGTAGGGGTATGCACTGTGCGGCGCTGACGCTTCAAATCAGACAATAGGCTGAGCACGTAATATTACGTGGTCTGCGCAGAATGTACACTCGCCAAGCACGTAATATTACATGGTCCGCAGTCAAGTGGTTAAAGTGTGTTCAAACAAGTTAACCTGCAATCCCCATAGAATGAATTCAGAGCCTACCAGGTCCCCATGGGCAATGAGTTAAGATTGTCAGTCACCAACCGTGCATTGTAAAGCATTGCCTTAATACCTGCCATCATATTTGTATGAATGTTGAGTTGAACGGAAAGGGGAAGTGAAATCTTTTGATGATTGGTCTGATGCGTACCACAGGCTTTTAGAGAAGTTTGTTTGTAGTTTCGCTGGTGATTTTGGTAGAGCTCAATTTGGTAGCTTTGGCTGTAGACCTTTTTTTAGATGTGAATGTTTGTGCAGCTTTGAAGTGATGAAGAAAAAGGCTTGGCTCCAATTTGCATTCAGGCAAATTTGTGCTGCTGTGGGATAGGGGAAGATTTTGGCAATAGCAGCAAAAAATGTGAACTATTAAGCTGTCTGCATTTACGTTCAGTATTTTCTCCCAGCATTTCACCATAAATTCTTAAAACTCGAGTAGAAGGTGAGGGTGGAGTTTGTTGTTTTTGTTTGTTTGTTTGTTTGTTTGTTTTTTTTTGGGGGGGGGGGGAGATATGCACCCCCTCAGCCCCCAATTGTGCACCTATTTGAGGCTAGATGTTTTAGCCAGTTTGTTAAGCTGATCACCGTTGACATAGGGGAGATGGAGATGCATGTGGTAGGGGGAGGGGAGGATGCAGCCTCTTAGCCCCCCCCCCCCCCCAAAAAAAAAATAATAATAATAATTTGCATTTACTTAGGTATAGATGTTTTAGGTTGTTGTTTTAGCCTGTTTGTTTAGCTGATCATTGTTGACACAGGAGGGAAGGAGATGTATTGTTTTCAAATATTTTTCAGACACCCATGCATCAACCTCTTCAAACCATAGTGAAAGAGAGGTTGCACCCTTCTCAAAGGGGTAGACAGGATATATGAGAACTAGAAAAAATAAAATGAGTTTAAAACAACCTGAGTTAAAAAAAAGGATTGGTAGCTAAACCAAGAAGAAGAATACTAGACAAAAGGTAGTCTTTGTATGCAGACCTAAGAACACATGTAGTAGTATGGTGATGCATTTTTCCAGTTGAATATAATTTTTCTGGAAACATATTTTTCTGAACATTTTGGTGGAATTGACTACTAAAATCATGACCTTTTATTACCGTCCCTCAGGATATAAATGCGTTCCATTAGAAATCCCCTATCAACACGTGAACATATCTCTTACTGGCATTAAGCCCCTGAACATGAAAGTATGTCTCCATGCCGCGTGGCTTCCTAAAATGGTCATTCTTATTTTTAAAGTGATCCAGGCATTAACTTTGTAAAATTTGACCAAAATCACTTGGACTTTCACTTTTCTCTTGTACCCTTTTTGGCATGTGGTAACAGAAGAATGAAATGGGTTTTGACTTTTCAAATGTATTATGGAGATATTCAAGATTAACTTGAAAAGCATTCCAGAGCGCTTCTCAATTGTAGTAATCATTTTGTTTGACTTTTAAGTTAACAATGTTTCTTTTATATGAATCTATCACACATACTTTAGAAGAACCATACAATCAGTGGTGTAGCGATGGGGGGGGGGGGGGGGGGGGGACTTGCCCCCCCCCCCCCCCCCCAATAATTTAGAAGAAGAAAAAACAATAGAAAACATAAGGGGACATTTTTGTTTTTAAACAAAGAAATACATGAGGTGTACCCCATCCAATTAGTCCGACCATGCTACGCCACTGCATACAATGATATTTATTGGTATATGATTGAAGTCTCAAATATTGCTTTTGGAAACAACTTATAAAGTTAATGGATGACTTTAAGCTTATTCAATTGAAGGCCTAGGACATGCCTGTGTTCTCATTAGTAGTCCCCTATCAACATTTGAAAGTATCTTTTACAATCATTACTTCCTTGTTTACTTGTCGACAACATTGTGGTCATTAAATGTTCATAAGAGGAACTGTATAAAATGTTTAAAAGGACATTCCGGACAATTTTTTTAAAAATACAGTATATTGGAAATAAATCAAGGGATATGCTTGAATATTTTCAGGATTTGACTCACTTTGGTTGATTTCTAAATGATTTTTGTAAGGTCATTAACTCGGAGGAAATAATTAAATTTACCGCACACAATCACGAGATCCTTACGTAGTATCCTCACTTTGCTCAATTTCTTGAGTAGGCTTGAATCTGGTGCCACTGCATTGTGATCACTGCATGTGTCATTCATAATTAGCCGGTCATGCAGAGCCAGCAAATTCAATTACCATGTTTACAAAACTTTGTGTCTATTAAAATTCCGATGAAAGCCAAACGTGTTACAATATCGGGCAGGCAAGTATTTTCAAATGGTTCAACAATGCAGTAATGCTCAAAAGGCACGGTCAATGGCACAGCGTGGACTATTCATGATCGAGCATTGTATTGGTCCGATCAAAAGAACACATTCGCTGCAGTGAAAAAACATAAATAGGCGCATAGTGGGTCTCTCACGTCACAAATTGGTGCATTGTGGGAGAGAACAAGCTTGCTTGTGAATTTGTGTCATTAGAATTTCAAAACCAATTATAAGAACCCACAATCATACTTTTGTCATACTGTACAAAATTGTGTTTTAACTTGGAATATCTGTCTCTCAATCATTAGAAGCTTGAATTCGTTTGGACGTTCCCTTTAAGTGATCTTGTAACTATGGTATCACATACAAAAACTGACAAAGGATTGATATATCATGTATAACTGTAGTCCTGTATGTCCATTGAGTGATTTGTGAAAATTCTGTGTTAAATGAATGTCATATGACCGAGTAATGAGTGAAAATGTTTTCTGATTCATTGCCATAACTAAGTTTGTATACAGTTATTCAAACTAAATCATCAATGGCTCAATAACAAAGTGGAAATTTGAAAAAACCAACGCTGTTTTTCATTATTTTAATAGTACAACAGAAAACAGCAAAGCACAAAAGAATCACTAGATTGTAAGTCAGTTCAATGATCAATTCAGTAAAAGTTACTAGATCTCTTTCAGTTTTGTTTTTTATGTTAACCCTTTGAAGACGAACGGAGTTTTTCTGTGTGTACCCGCTGAGACGGAAAGAATTTAGGGGCTCACGAAAAAGCCACGGTTGCTATGAGAGGCGTGGCTTAGGTCCCATACATGCATACTTTGCTTTCACTGAAGATAATCAGCGGTTTTAGTGGACTTCCGTCCCTTTCATTTTGAAATGAAAGGATCGAAGTAACTCGTACTCGTAATCTCTATTGATCGCACTTGTATTCAAGATTTTCAAAGCCACCGCCATGATAGCAAGCTTGCTTTTCTCTCCTTTTGTACATGTATTCATTCTTTTGAGTAAACCGGTGCGGCGTACCCTGTACCGTGCACATCGCGTCTAGCTAGCTTTGCATAACAATACACATCGGCTGAGTGTCCGCCCCCTTTCTTGTGATTGGCCGAATTGAGTTCTCGTTACCAGGAGCGGAACATGTAAAAAATATATCGACGATATCATATTTATGACCATTTTACACTCAAAATAACTAATAATATGAATAACAAATCTACAGATAGTCACATTTGATATGATAATCTCTGCATTTATTGCAATTTCATTAATGAATTTTGTGTGAGAAAAGGTGAATTCTTCGATTTAAAAACCGATGTTTATTTGCTCTCTGTGCACGTGCACGAAATATTTTGGGTCTAGTCTGTGGCCATAGAACGCTATGCCCGAAATATTTCAGGACGCGTCGTCAGCGGGTTAAGTTGAAAATATTGGTTTGGTGTTTCAATCCTTCAAAAATGAAATGAGAATCTGTGTTTTAATTACAGTAATAATAACTATGGGCAATGGCCAAAATTTTTCTTATCAGCATTTTTTATCCAAATATGAATGTATTAAAATCAGCAAGCCTTTTGGCATCCTAATATGCCCTGTTGTTTTCTGATGCAGTTTATCTCATCTTCCCTGATTCAAAGGAGGCTTGCTTGTTTTCCCATACAGAGTGTTTCGAAAAAAGCGTAACCCAACTTCCACCAGCAGTATCTCGTCTAATATTCATAATTACGTTTATGGCAATATGTCATATGAAAGGTGAATTTATGATCTTTCGTTTGATACCAAATATATTTCGATAGCATCATGCATGAATGAATATAAATGACCTTAACAGATTTATGTAAAAAGTAGTTTGCGCACAAGAGTAGAAAGTTATTGTTTAACGCATTTGCAAATCATGAAAAAGCACGCTGTTCAGTGGTCAGTTGCATGGTCAGGCAAGGCACTGATTTAGAAAGTATCTCCATGTCCAACAATAGGATTATAAGACAAAAGAACAAAAGGAAAGGTTTCAATGAATTAACATTATATGCGACTGTGTTAATCAGTAGATCTAAATCTCGTACGCAAAGCAATTATAGCATTGCTTATTCAAAATGTGTGCAGTTTGATAACCACAACCTCAATAATTACGAATATATGGTATATGAAAGAGTAATAAATTATCTTTGCGATGGCATATTGCGATAAACATAATTATGTTTATTAGATGAGATATTGCTAGTGGAAGTTGGGTTCCGCTTTTTTGTAATCACTCTGTATAATAAGTATTCCCTTATCACCACTTGAAAGTGTCTTTAAAGGAGGGGGGAAATCCCGGCTTTGATACAGGTTTATAGCTTTAAATATGTGCCTTTATTGATATACCACACTCTTTTTTTCAAAGAAATCCTTAAGTTGGGAAAAAAAGGGAAATTTCATGCAACTTTTTTGCTTTATTACGCATCAGCGTTCCATGCTCCTAAAAAAGTCATTTATAGCAGAGCTGGAATGTGCGCACGTGTCACCCGATTCATGACATCACAAGCAGACCGCAACGCGGAGGAATGTGCATGGTTTACATGCAGAGCCTATGACTTGCTAGTAACACAAACTCGTTTTTGCTTGTAAATTGAGGCTTAACTGAAAGTGCTTAAGAATTGCTAAGAAATGAATTGTAGCAGGATGCAGCTACACATCTGAGTGTATATCGTCCATGATATAAACCTAAGCAAATGTTTGCAAATATTGAAACCAATGGAAATAATATCTCTCTGTCAAGGTGAGTATTGCACTCAGTGTGTACGTCTATGACCGAGCTAAACTGCGATGTGACGTCAAAGATGACGTCATTTTTTTTTCGCCCGGACTCAGTTTTTTTACGGGGGTTCCGAAAGTGATTTTACAATTTGATTTTTTTATTTTACCGGGTTTTCCCACGAGGAAAATATGTTTGTATTAGTAATCTTCATGAAAATCTACCTTAGATACAGTAAAACACAATTTTGAGGCAGTTTTCTTGTCACCATACCTTTAAAGTCACTACCAGCCTAGGTTTGCAGGGCTTGTTTACATGATTGGTTCATACTTACTCTGCATTGTAACTACATTGTACTCAATTCTAGATCATCTGCATTCTAAGGATCTAATATTTATGTTTGTGTAGTCTTGATTTAGGAAGAAAGGTAGGCGGTTACCAAAAAACATACATTTTAAGCAAAAATATCTTTAAATCGGTAAACATTAATGTTTAAAGTAATTGAATAACTTTCATGATTTAACAAAACATTCTTTAAACATTTATTCAAAAGCATCCAAACTCAGTTTGTATAACAATGATATGTAATCATCATTTAAAGATTGCCTTGCATAGGGATGTACGTCAGGGTTTCCATTTTAAACTAGGCTAGTTTGTGCCTTGTGTGCAAGGCGGTTGCAAGATGGCACCGTGCATCCCATTGATTAATCCGGACCACCTGGAAAGCCAAATGACAGTATTGGGAAAGTTACAGAAAGTATCTTTATTGGCCAAACTAATTGATCAGTATTGTTAAAATAGTATAAAAAAGGGCTGTTGTGGAAAATCTGAACCTTGCCCTTGTAAAAATTAACCATGGTTTTACTATGGTTTTACCATGAATCGACTATAAAACCATGGTTAAACCATGGTTAATTTTTACAACGGTGGTGTCGTTAAATGCAGAAATATTGATTAAAACGTTTATGTAAGCCACTGACATTGGGCCTAAAATACCCGCCAGTTCTACGCTAGCCACATCTATACGCTCGCGTTGCATGTGAAACCATGTGCCGCATTCGCCATACATTATGCATGCGGCGCACGAGGGTGCCTATCGAGATGCAACCGTCGGCGATATCTGTCAATGCATCAATGCAAAGCCAAATTTGTTTAATCCTATATTAGTAAAAATATATTCTTTCACATGTTTGGTGATAAGAGCGTACATTTCATATTTTGTGTGTGGGGCGTTTCCCATTACTGTCATTTAGCTTTAATTTGCTGGACGAAAAGTAACAAATTTCTCCATCTAGTTGGAGGATCAAACAAGTGAGATGTAAACATCAAATGTATTTCAAAAAGGTTGGCGGACCAGCAAGGCACTTTGTAAATGTCAGGGGAGTGAGAGTGTCTTTTATTTACGGACAGAATGGGCTCAAAACAGGCACTTGAATACTAGTGGCATGGCCATGGTCAAAGGGTATAGGTGGTTAAGAGGAGGTGAACATTTTAACAGGGGGGGGGGGCAGAATGAAAAAAAATATATTCAAAGGTAGAGCAGTATATAAAGACATACAGATGGTTTTCCTTATTTTCAATAAGATTTTTTTATTTTAAAAGGGTGGGCATAAGACATACAGAGGATGGTATTTATATCTTTGATTTGTCTATTCATAGGGAGAGGGGTGTAGCAGGGGAACAAGAACTTTCACCAGGGTGAAGTTGTCCCCCTCCCCTTATCTCACTCTCTTAGCTCTGCCAGTGTTGACTCCTTTCTCTATTAACGTAGTTACTGCATTAGTGAGGGGAGATAGAGGAAATGGCAAGCGACGTGACTGGAATACTAGTACTGTATTTTAGGTCATGCGACTAACCTGGATCTTGCTTTTAAACCCTTTCAGTGCGATATCATCAACATTTTATTGAGGTCTTCAACTAAAAAGGGTGAAGTTCCCCTACCATCTTGGCTACACAACTGTTGACTTCTTTCTCTATTAAGTTGGTTACTGATATGTGTCAAATCATATATAATGATAATGATGATGCTAAGATGATTTAAAATAATGAGTTTTGTTTACCCAGGGTAGTCTCCCCAGTGTGCTTATGCTGTTCCCCATGAGAGTCCTATGTCTTATATATATTTCCCCAGTCATTGGATACATACCCACAATGTATCCAGTACCAAACATGCTCTCTCAGTCTCTCCACTTTCTGGGGAGCATTCCATCTTTATTATGTTTCCATTGACACCATAAAATGAGGTACAATAAGTCTGGCTTAAATGATATTGACAGTTTAGATTGTTGGCCGTGACCACTTAAAAGATTGTGGAACTTGTTTAACCCCTTGACTACAGGAACCTGGTGGGCTATGTACAAAGTCTATGGGGATCTCAGAATCTGAAAGGGAATGGGAAGATTGATTGATGTGTCATGTATACATGCAAGATACCGTAAACCATCTGCGTAACCAGTAAATTAATCTCTGTTTGTCCTCTGTTATCTTAGGTAGATGTAGAACTATTTTTTTCTTACTGATATTTTTATTGGCTTTCTCATTTCTTTCTTTTCAAAATCTCTTTTGGAAATCACTTTCTTCTTTTCATTAAAACAATTCTGAATGTAACCTGTTGCCTACCTCAACCTGGTGTACCATGTATTACATGTTTAGAAAGGGAAAAGTTTACATTCAAACATATGAAAAGTAAAACAAAGTTGCTGCTTTTAAGTCATCTTTCAATGATGGATTCAAACTGGAAGTTTAGAATAATGACAAACCTATCCAAGAGGATTTAATGTTGTATAAAATGCAATTTCTAGAGACCCATCCCAAGTACATTTTCCTCCTCAACAGTTTTAACCTAAAATTGAAGCTTTTTGTTGATTTGTTTAAAACTTCATGATTTACCAGCCTGATCCTGAGATTTTTTTCTCTGTTTTTCCTCTCTGGTGTAGAATTGTTTCCCCTGTGGCTCATCAACATTTGCTGTTTCCTGTTTGCCCTTTCCCGCTCGATAAATCAATTACATTTCTGGATTTGTCTGTCTCACTGGTACTTTGTCATTTTATTTAGAGTGTAGGCAAATCATTTGTTACTGTCAAACCCTGTGTTTTAGCTACTTATATTTTGTAATCAATAGAGCCCAAAGCCAGATCTGGAGACAATTTAAAATGAAATGCTGACAAATTATGTAAAGCAGTGCAGTTTAGCGTCCTGTCCAAAAGAAAAGAGCGGTAATATAAATCCTTGTTTATCCATTGCCTTTAAGATATCCGGTGAGCCATTTATAAACTTAAGATTGGGGATGTGAAATTTAGGAAGAAGCAGATTGAATCCCATTCCACAATACCACCGCTTTGAAACATTCTGGAAAAGGTCTCGTTCAAAAAACAAAATACATGGACTCTTGGAGGCTTGGGCGATTTAGCCCCCAATATGCCAAAAAGAGCCCAAGTAAATTAGTATCTATAGAGTATTAGAGTTCAATGCAAAACAAATGTCAGAGTGCTATTTGCATACTTAATGGTTAAAAAGTAGCCACTGAAAGTATACTTTCTAAATATGTACAGGCTCCCCTTTCCCTACCAGTTATCCTACCACATAAGTCTTCCAATGGACTGATAAATGTAACTTTCCCAAATGGACCTATTAATTTAGAGTTCTCCCTAACCATACCTTTACGTATGGTCTTTGCTAACATATGGCCATATACATTGTATCCATTTATTTGTTTTATTTCTATCATCATTCATGGACACTCTGTGCATCACTACATTTACTCTATAGATCCATCTCTACATTAAGCTTTATGACCAGTTTTATGTGCTATTGTAGTGCTCCATTTGTAATGCCATTCTCCAGTTAACCCATTGCTAGCAGGAACCATGTGTAATCTATATTGAATCCATGGGGATTGCACAAATCTAGTAGGGAACACGTTACTGTCTCCTCTAAACTTAAGTACATATGCTTGCAATATCCTGAAATCACTGAATTCACTGGAATTGGGCCTATATACTCTAATTGTATGCCAATGCATGAAATGGTAGCAAATATAAAACACAAACAACTTGCATTGGTTGGTGGTTGGGGTGTTCATTATTATTATACGAAAGCAGGCCTACAAAGAAATAAGGTTGGTTGAAGCATAATCTAATACGGTTGAAAATATGTTTTAGGCATTAATCTGTAGCTAGAAAAGGGCATGCTAAATTATTATCATCTTATCCCATGCTTTGGTTGGGGTCTGTGGAGAATGTGTGTAGAACCAAACTCAAAAGAGTAGAATACTTGCAATTCTATTCTCATAATAATAATAAATAATAATAGACATTTATATAGCGCCTATTGCAAAGAGCCTCTAAGCGCTTAAACATATATACATAGAATCAACAAAAATTAACAAAACTAAATCTTTAGAGTATAAACATAACAAAATTAACTATCACGAAATTGTAACTTAAACAAATGAGTTTTTAATCTTGATTTAAAAGTATCTACATTGTGAGAAGTGCGAATGTGAGCGTGGTTACAATGTGGTCATGTCAGTACATTGAGGTTGATGTTAGTTAGTGAGCGTGGTTACAATGTGGTCATGTCAGTACATTGAGGTTGATGTTAGTTAGTGAGTGTGGATACAATGTGGTCATGTCAGTACATTGAGGTTGATGTTAGTTAGTGAGTGTGGATACAATGTGGTCATGTCAGTACATTGAGGTTGATGTTAGTTAGTGAGTGTGGATACAATGTGGTCATGTCAGTACATTGAGGTTGATGTTAGTTAGTGAGTGTGGATACAATGTGGTCATGTCAGTACATTGAGGTTGATGTTAGTTAGTGAGTGTGGATACAATGTGGTCATGTCAGTACATTGAGGTTGATGTTAGTTAGTGAGTGTGGATACAATGTGGTCATGTCAGTACATTGAGGTTGATGTTAGTTAGTGAGTGTGGATACAATGTGGTCATGTCAGTACATTGAGGTTGATGTTAGTGAGTCAGAAGGCTATTTCTTAAATTGCTAATTTATTTCACATTTTGCCAAATATAAACATGCAATGAATTGACCCTTTAAATCTCCCACTTGGGCATTTACCCTTGAATCGTCCCAAAGGCATGATTAGTCATGTTGCATTACATAGTAGCATCCCTGTAGTTAATCTAAAGGTTAGGATCAACATTAGTGGATTAATTGAAGCAGTGCTGCTGCTGCTACATTCACTGGAGTCCTATAAACAAAATATGCCTGGCTAGGAGTCAACCCATAGTCCCAAACAATGTATGAGCGGTAGGCATCTGTAATGCTATATATTAGTGTTCCCATCTCACTGGCATATTCCCCTGTAATACTGTGGGAAGTACTTATAATTGACAGGAGCACATTAAAGAATGAACTGTCTATTCACTGTAGAGATATAGTTAATCATAACACCCCTCTACACTTTCTTCTTTACGCCACGACCAGACAGGAGAAAGATGAACACCTTTAAATGTTGCTAAGGCATTAGTCATTCCATTGCATTGCACACATATGACTTGTGTCTAAGGGGAAGCTAGTACATGTAAATGCCCCAAATTCACCTTAGAAGCACATCTCATATAGTTGTTGTAAATTGCATTCTCTGAAAGAATTTTTTTTTCAGATTATATCTTATTAACTCATTTGAAGTTTAATCTTTTCTACATTTATAACGTGTATGCGGAGACCCAACCCCTTTAAATGCTCTCAAGGTATGTTGTATTGCCATTACATAGAAACAGAGCATGTTATGCTCCTTGTAACACACCTTATTTCTGGTGGCAAAGTACTGGATTCACATTCTAGCAGAGCCAGGTCAATTCACTTTGATATATGAAACCATGCACTTACAAATCCTATTTTACAGTATAGGGGTAGATTACGTACCCGTATATTTGCTAGATTGATTGATGCTTGGTATTTGATGCAATAATCCATTTGGCAGCTCATACATACAGCTTTATCAGAATGTAGGTATTGCTATTCCCATCTTATTTTCAATGAAAAGGGATATGAATGGTGCAAGTAAAAATGTGGGCCATTTTACAGTAGATATGACCCAGGAGGATACTGCCTTGTTGATGATTGGTAGGGCAACCCTCTAAAATGTAGCTAACATCTTTAAATGATCCGAGCACTTGCATTTCTGGTTCCCCAACTGCCAAACAGAATATACACATGTATGGGCCTTGCAGTGAATCTTATCTTTTGTGGTAAGCTAGCAAATTGACATTACACCAGAAGCGGGTCAAGTGAATTTGATGTCAACGATTTGTTCAAATTGTATCCTAATTTTATCTCTTTTTAGATCTTATCCATGTATGCCAATTCAAGAACTAACCTCTTTTAATACCGTAGTGCATAGATCTCATCTTTGGTGGGATGATAGCGAATTCACATTACACTGTAGGCGGGTCAAGTGAATTTGATGTCAACGATTTGTTCAGATTATATCCTAATCTGAACTCTTTTAGATCCATTCCACTATATCTATATGTATGTGGAGAAACAAATGCTTAAAGATATTGTCCTCCTTTTCCGAGATACAAAGTAATTGTCTTGTGTATGAAAGAAGATATAATGTAAGAGCTAGTCTGAGAAGATTAGGGCTTGAAAATACCTTTTAGAAGAATTCTGTTAAAGGCAGTTTAACACATTGGCAAACACTGCGTATCTTTCTCAAAATTTGCATGTAGCTAGGGAATGATGTAAGTGAAATCTGTGAGAAATATCAAATCGATTGACCCCTTTAATACTTCTTCAATAAACAAATTTAGTATTTTTCAGTTTTACTTCTTAAATGACAAGACTTGAGATAACTCGGCCTCTTGATAATTCGGCACTTGATTAGTCGATACTAATTACAAAAATATACTGATTACACAGCGACACACACAAAAAAGTAATAGTCCGGCCTCGTACTTACATAGGTAGCTTAAATCGTACGTTATATACACGTACCATCGATATCGATAACACGTACATACACACATAGTAATACAACGGGCTGGTCACATTTTATATTGAACGATGCATGTTGGTCAACGTGTGTAGCTACCGCTAAACTCTAGACTAGACGTTTAGCTATTTTGAAGGAAAAAAAAATTCTCTCTTTTAAACTGATCAAAAGGGGACAAATAACTTAAATTGTAGTATGTGTCCGTTAAGATCTTTCTTTCAGGCCCACAAGTTTCAAAAGGTTTGTTTTCCTACCTGGTTTGGTGGATGCAAATGTGTTATAGACAGTCTCTAACATTTAGATATTGTAATGATTGTTACAATCATTTAATTAGTCTAGCAACTGCAAATCCTTCATTATATCATGTTACTTGATGATCACAAACCAAGAATTCAATGTATTTTAGTTTAGCCCAATCAAAGTCATTCAATCAGATTTGTCATGTAACAGGGTGATTTGTCTTTTGATTGTATAAATAAAAATAATATATTATACATAGATTCAGAATAGGAAGGAAATTAGCCTCAGAGTTAAGTTACAAAAAGACAGTTTTTGCTTGCATCAGCATCGTTTCAATACTTTACCACTGTGAACTTTCTTATTTCCCCAACTTGATGGACGTAGTTTCCTTGTGGTTCATGGAATGTTTTACAAAACTTGAAGGTGCCTGCAAACTAAAGGATATTATCTTGAAATGACTTTAGGGCATTAGTCACTCCATTGATGCCCCTTGCAGTTCACTCATCTTTGGTGGTAACCTAGCCAATTCACATTACGCCAAAAGTAGGTCAAGTGAGTCAAGTAATGTAAAAGATTTGTTCAGATTATATCCTTTAAGATCTATTCCACATGCATGTGGAGAAACGATCCCTTTAAATGCCCTCAGGGCATTAGTCACTCCACCCTACTGCCAAACAGCATGTACATGTACATGTATGCCCCTTGCAGCGCATCTCATCCTTGGTAGAAAGCCAGCGAATTGACATGATGCCAGAAGCAGGTCAGGTGAATTTGATGTGGGGGCAATAGACTTATGTTCACACTTGTGTAGCATATCTTGGAATCACTCTTCCAATATTGCTTCATAGTCATGTTTATGAGTCAGACATAATTACTTATATCATTGGTATGGTAATAATTATATATATATATATATATGCACAGTTTTGACAATGTCAAATTACATATACACTGCATGCGCTTGTATACCTGGTCATAGTTTATGATACAGTTCAAATTGATGCAATTATCTTGCATACCATCTCAACTCCCCGGTGAGCTTTCTATGTTCAATGGTTTTTTCTTCATAATGTCTTTCCTGTATTAGAAAGGAGAATGTTACATACCATTTACTGAGTGGTTGAACTCTTATGGTTAATGTGTTCTTTAATGATTATTATTACTCCTTGGCCCCGTTGAAGTAAGAGATACAATCGATAGTAAGTTACAATTGATTGATTGTAATGTACGCATTTCAACCAATCAAACGCATCTAGAACATGTGATCTGACTACAATTAATTGCAACTTACAATTGATTGTATCTCTTTCTGCAACGGGCCCCTTAATTTTGTGCCTTGAGTGCTCTTTGGCTCAGACAAATATCAGTATACAATATTAATTAATTTTTATTATAATCGAAAGAGGTAATGTGTTATGTGTATATCAAACAAAATCTTAGATTCAATCTTAATTGCAATAAAACAAAATCAATAAATTAATCAATAAAATAGTTTTGCACAATATTGAGCATTCAAAGTTTGTTAACATCCTAATTGGCGTGTTCAATACATTGTTTTTCTTTTCCTGCAGGATGAACAAGTGCGGGAGGAGAAAGGTTCCTACCATATACCAGGTGGATGCACCGTCCTCGTTGCCATCTTTCTCCTCGGGAAACTCTACATCGCAAACGCTGGTGACTCAAGGTGAGTTGATCTATCTTTTGTTTTTGTGAAATTCTCCTGAAGATGGTCGGCAGAGTCTGACCTAAATATCGAGACTTCTACTCGCATTTCACAACCAGCATTTGTTTGCAACAGTTCTTTTTAGAACTCCAAGAAACAATAATCTTCTTCTATCTCTTTTATTAGTTCTTTTCATAACTAATACTGATAAAATAAATAAATAATACACTTTTCCTCATCTATCCACCCACTCCTGTATATCTCTTTCAAACATTCCTTTTATGGTGCTACAAGAAATTTAATATGCATGAAATATATATTTTAGACCACAAAAAGGTTTTTAAAAAAACATGTATATCATTGCCATTTCCAACCACTAGGCCAAATACATTATCAGTGGCATGTATTTAGATTTGAAATAAAAACAATAAAAACAATCATGGTATAGTAACAAATGAAGTAATACAGAGTATGCTCCCCATCCAGTAAATGACAATGCACCACAGATTTTAATGGTGTATTTTTTTATCTTGTATTACAATTTGATAGAATTTATTGATTATCTCCTATTTCCAAAAAAAAACATGTCATATTCTTTCCTTCTCATAAACGAGTCATTATGAACGGAGAACTGAATTTGATAAAAGGTCGAACTGAAAATTGAGCTGCCTCACCATCTCAAGAAATGGCCTGATAATAACCCTTCAGTAATGGAACTTGTAGAAAACTGCCAGGAATATAGGGAAAATAATCAATACTAGCTGTACCCGCGGAAATCCGCGGGTTTTTGAAAGAGAAAGACGATGATGACATAACAACACTTTAAAACTTTACTAAATATCCCACAGTCATCATTTAAATAGTAAGACAAAATAGACTCGGGCGATTTAATCCCACCCCACAACCCGTCGGGGCCCCGTCCAACGATACATCCGACCAATGTATAACAAAATCATGATGGTTTAGTATCCACGCAAAGTTATTCAGTTATCCCCCCATATTTCATTATGATCCATAATTTGTTCCGCTTGTATTAAAATAGATACAATAATATATGTTCGTGTTCTTGCTAATAAAGTAGCTTCGCCGCTCCCCCCCCCCCCCCCCCCCCGGCTCCAATTGCCTGTATGACAAATAACCCGTCGTGTCCCCTACACGTTTCATATCATAAACTAAGTTCTCCCGCGTATACCTTTGTTCATATTCTTGAAGATATGACCTCCCCCGTCCATTCTACCCCCACCCCCCCCCCCCCCACCCCCTAGGCGTCTCTTCTGGTACTGCATGGTAGCTTCGTGGCTGAGTTAATACATCTTACCACAAGCTGGCGCAATTATAGTATCCATATCGAGATCCCTAACCAACCCCCTTCAACATTTGTATATCCATTTGGATGCACAGAAAACAACTCGCTAAAAACCACCCTAAAAAGAAACTGCCTTGGACCGAGACTACACCACCTATATATACCCGGCGCTGGGCCATAATTGTCCTCTTTCAATTTGCGACGCCTTAGAGACAGTCACGCTAGAAATCGCGCTCTTGCATTTGATTCTAAGAATTTTCGTAGCAGTCTACAACTAAAGTAAGACCGTTCCTTTTCTATCTATCAGTGTAGCGCAATAACCCTATTTTGATTTGTAAGTCCTTGGACCTTGTCAGAAGGGATATTGAGACCATTTTCGGAGCTTTTTGTTAGGTTTTTCATGGCGCTCCGTTGGTGGTTAAGAAAATGACGCATGCGTGAATTTTCGGACGGCTCGCTGTGGGAGTGTTCCCCCGGAGTTACGGGCGAGATTCGGTCCGAGTTTTCACTCCCAGTTAAATTTTTTTCTCGGGGCTCTATACCTCGGGTCATGTATAAGATTGATTTTTTTGGGCTTGCTCGGCCCCCTCGTTCGGGGGGCCTTGCGTCTTGGCTCGTGTATAATGTTGCTTCCTTTCTTTCTATGGCCGTCAATCATTTCGGAGGCGTTGTGCTCGATTCATGAATGATGTTGAAAGTTTTTACTTTTTATTTTTGATGTCATGTTTGTATTCTTGCATTCCCGCCATTTTGTTGTTATGGCTTTGTTGTGGTGTGTGCTGGCTCGACCTCGTGGTCGGGGCTTGTCCTTTTGGTCTTTGTTTTGTTGAGGGGGGGTGGTGCCTCGTCGGGGTCACCATGGTTTGAAACATGTGTTGGGGGGAGGTGGCGTCGGGGTTGTTGGCCCTCCGCCCCCTTCCCCTTTCCCCCCCCCCCCCCCCCCACCCCCACACTTCAAAAAAAAAAAAAAAAAAAGTGCGGGGGTGCCCGCGAAGGGACAAAAAAAAAAAAAAAAAAAAAAAATTTGAAAAAAAAAAAAAATTTTTTTTTTATTTTGTTAAAAAAAAAAAAAAAATTAAATAATAATTGAGTGTTTATGGGGGGGATGTTAACCTCCTTTTTTCCTTTGTTTTTTCTTTACCTTGTTCCTTTGTGCATCTAGGTATGACATCGGATGATGGTTGGGAGGACGTCTTGTCGGTCTCGTCCGGCGAGGGCCACGAGACGGGGAGTTTGAGGCCGGGTTCCCTTCCCCCGGGTCGTTCAATGAGTCGGTTCCGGGGGAACCAAATTTAGAATCCCGTTCTACTAATTCGCGCCTCACGGGTGGGCGAAGCAGTAGCTGTGGCACCCAGGGGTATCCTATGGCTAGAGGTTAGTAGGGTCCCCTGAAGACGGTCCCCCTATCATCGTAGGGCCCGGGGATCGTGGCGTCAGCCGGGGTGCCGTCCCTGGTTGTAATTCGCCTATGATGTCCGGCTTTGGCCACGGTGAGCAGTTCAAGACTCGGGCCATTTCTCACCGCACACGTAAGTCCTCTCGCAAGCCGGGTAAGTCCGCTCTTTCCATAGCTTTTGACGGGCGCGGGACACCGCGCCCGGTGCACTCGAAACGTCGCACCCAGCATGGACGAGTGACTTCTTCTCCCGGGATTCCTGACCGAGGGAGGCCAGTCCCCTCTGGACCAGGGGTAAGTCCCATGACGTGAGTCCTTCGCTTAGAGTAAACCGCTTATCAGGCTGACAAGCGGTATGATATTTCAGGTCTCAAACCTGCATCGTCTAGATTTGTATTATTGTTGTCACTTCCTTATTACTAGCCCCTCTCTCGGTGGTAGCACTGGGCCTCGGGGTCAGTTAACACAATTGGGATTGTTGTCAGTAGTTGATAGAATTGTTAGAAACCGATAGGAATGTGACCGAGTTGAGTACCACGGTGGTGGAAATCTAATCAGCGCTTCGGCCGTTTTTTTCGTGTTATTTATAGCGCGGCCCCCTCGGAGGGGGCCTTTGCAGCAGCGCTCCGCCCCCCCCCCCCCCCCCCGGGTTTTTTGGAACTCCGTTCTGCCACACAGGTGGGCAAGACAATGTATGTAACACCCAGGTGAGTTTGTTGTGTGTGGTATCTAAGCTAGGTCTTGTGCTGCCCTCTCGTTGGCCTCGGGTAGCGAGGATCGCGAGTCAGGGCGATTGAGGCCGGGTTTCTTCCCCCGGTTCGAGTTGAGTTGGGACCAGGGGGAATGGATTTTCACTCCCGTTTTGCCTTTCGCGTCTCACGGTTGGGCGAGGCTATGTTGTGGCACCCAGGTGATCCCTTGGCTTAAGGTTTGTAGGGTGATCCTGAAGACGGTCCCCCTATCACTGCAGGGCCCGGGACCGTTGCGCCAGCCTAGGTGCTATCCCCGGTTGTAAGTCGCAGGCGGTACGGTAAGGCCGACTAACCCCAGCTTTAGATAATTAAGCTATATTAAAGCTAGCTGGGGTTCGCCACGGTAAAAGATCTTATTCCCCGGGCCACTTCTCACCTTTACCAATAAGTCCTCTCACAAGCAGGAGTAGCCAGCTCGTTCCGAGGCCTTTGACGCACGTGGGTCAGCAGTGCATCCAGGAGCCTACTGGGCGTCGTCCAGCTTACGACCATACCACGCTGGTTATATCTACCCAGGATGGACGGGCTACTGCTTATTCCCGGATACCTGGTCTCGGTAGGCCAGTTCCCACCAGGCCGTGGGTAAGTACTCTTAGTCTTGCGGCTGTTTCGTCTGTTCTGTCGGCGCTCCCCCTGGTGCTGTGGTACAGGGGGATGTGATGTACATTTCGGGGTGCCGTGGCGCAGCGGTAACGCCTCTGACTCCAGGTCAGAAGACTGCGTGTTCGCATCACGTTGGGGTCACCATTATGTGATATGGTTCTTTGGTGTGTATATATTTAGAGTTAAATTTGAAGTTTGTCCCATACTCGTTGCTCATGACAGTGCGACAATGTATGAGGGAATAGATTTTATGATGTGGCTTCCAGGAGATCCCGTTACTTTAGGTAGTTGGGATCGATCCGTGCGCTAGCCAGGGTGTCGCCCCGGGCTATTAGACGCTAGCGTAATTTTTGATAATTGCCACGGTAAATTAATTAAGAAAGGAGCCATGCTATGGCTTGTATTTAAATTTTGGTTACGCATATGGATAAGTTCCTGTCGCTCTCAGTGAATGCTATTTGATTCTTGAGGAGCGGGAGTATGGTTTGAGCCCCGTCTAGACGTAGGTCATGCTGTGAGCTGTATTAAAATTCTCTCGATATAGTCGTCTTGACCGCATGTCCTTTGACGCACGGGTTGATGCGCGTCACTTGCCACGGGGTGTTTAGTCACCTGCGCGGGGTAGGTTCCTTTGGTTCCGTTGGTTCCTTTGGCTCCCCCGGGATCCCTGTCCGCGGTAGACCTATCGGGGTGCCCGCGCGACCCCTGGCGGGTCCCCTTATCGCTGTCCTTGCTCCTGTCCCGTGGGGTGGGGGGGGAGCCGGTGCCCCCCCCCCCCCCCCCCCACCGACTTCCCTTTGGTTTTTACCTCCGGGCGTCTAGGTGGGGCGCCGGACAGTTATATTTTTTGTGGAGGTTTCGCTTCCCTCGTCGAGTGAGAGTCGCGAGGCTGCAGGATGAGGCATCTGTTTGCGGACCAGGCGGGTCCAGATTCGTGTTCGGACGAGATCGCCTGGGCTTTAGGTTGCGTCCTGGCAGGGTCGCCACGACTCTTGTCTTATGGCTTGTTTGTTGTCTACTACTATCTCCCCTAGGCCTGTGTGGATCCGGCCCGGTTTGAGCCCGATCTCAGGGCATAACGTTGCCTGTGGGTCTGGGTTATGCGCCGGGATCCGTTGCGATGGCCAGTGGGCCATTGTTGGTTTTAAGCCACGCGATCGGCGTTGTTTATGTTGTGGACAAGGAGTTGTATCATAGGGTCAGCCTCGTTAAGGCGGTTACTCATCAGTTCGATTCCCCTTTCTCAGTCGAATGCTCGTGTGCACGGATGGCGGGTTGGCCATTGCATTTAAGACAGTTTGGCTTTGATAGGGTGGTTAGCCAATCTTGGTATCCCAACGTTCTATACCTCGTTTTCCGGGGGAGGACTGAATTTTCCGTGGACACAGTCGGGGTTTTCTTCTTCCTCAGCCCCGTTGCTGTGTAACTAAACCTGATCCGGTGTCGTTGGTTCCCTTGCGTACGAGGCTCCCCGGCTGATATTGTATCTCGGTTTTTTGCCGTTCTAGATGTCCCTTGTTTCAGCATGGAGTCTTCCATTCATCCCCACGCCCCCGTTCGCCTAGGCTGTTGGCAGTCTCTCGGTTCCCAGGTTGGGTTGCGGTCAGTTCAGTGCCGAGGCCTTCTCATTTGGCCTGAAGTCCTTCTCCAGGGACCCCTTTCGGCAGGTGTCGGTGGTGCCAGGCCCCCACGATCTCGAGGAGTCCGGATATTCTCTTTTTCAGAGGTCGTACTTCGTCTGCTCCTTGCAGAGATACTCAGTTGGGTCAGGTCGCTAGGTCCCTCATCATCGAGCTGAAGTCACGAGTGATTCCTTCGGGTGGTTCAGATGCCTTCCGTCGCCTACGCATGAGGCTGTTGGCTCCGGCGGAGTCTTGGCAGGTTCCCGGCCCCCTCATCAGCTTGGTGGTCCTAGTGCCGGTTGTCGTTTCTCCATCCGGTCCCTACAAATGTTCCAGATGCAGGATATTTGGGGGGTTTTTCTTCCGCCCCTCCAGGGACGGTCGGTCGGGGTTGGGTTCCCGACAGTCCCATGGTCGTTGCAGATATAAGCTGGCGGGGGGGACGCGAGGCCGTCTCCTCCCGTCTCAATGGCCCCTTCTCCCCTCGGTCTTCAGGATGATTTGCGGGGGGGCAATTAAGTTTTAATGGACAATAGATTCCTTGAGAGTCATTTATCTGGCTTATGTGGGGTAGCTCACATGAAATAGTGATACACATGATTGAGGTGACCTAATATGTATGTAGGTTGCCTATTACTGATGGCACTAACATTAGCAGTGTATCTGCGGTATTCGTCATGGCGCTCTATTTATATGAGAATGGGTTTATAGTGACAATATTTGGCTAGTATTGTAGTGGTGGAGTTTGCAATTTGAGGGCCAGAACATGGCTCATTTGTTGTTTTGCCTATGGTAAAGGAAATGCAAGTATTTGGTAAATGCTTGCCAATTGCAAACTTAATAATTTTATTTGAATTATACTGCATCGAGAGCCTAGTTCCCGAATCATGCAGGCGGTTTGTTTACGACGCCCATCTTCCAGGTCTCTGGTACCGTCCTGGGTCTCGACCGGTGTTCTCAGGCCTTGGTCCGTGCTCCAGGTTGAGCCTATGTTGAGGGCCTCCCTTGGCTGGAGCCGGTCCTGCCGGTCTTCCTGCTGGCGTTGGCCCTGACCCGAGGCGGAGTACCTGGCGCACCTTGTTAGCATTAGGTCAGGGCTGGTAAGAGATGGGTGGTGGTCGGCCCTTCCGTCCAAGGGGGCTTTTTATTACTGGGAACCCAGTTTTTTGCCCAGCCACCGGCCCGGGGTCACAAGACCCGGGCAATGGCCGCGTCTGGGCTTCCCTTCGTTAATGGTGCTGGCGATTCTCGCAGCAGGACATGATACGCTTGTTTTAGTCACTTGTCCATGCCCACGAGTTCCGGGCGATGGCCGACTCGTGGGCTCTCGTTAACGGAGCCCCTGTTGGGCGAGGTTCTACGGGCTCCTTGCTGGGCGTCGCCAAATGCGTTCGTCTCATGTTATCGGCGAGACGTGGTGGCCGGAGGCCCGGTCCTTGCTGAGGCGGTTCTGGCGGCTGGCCCTATGTAGATGTAGTCTGCGTTGTCCGACCCCTCCTCCAGTCAGTAAGTATACTTCCCGTATGCTATTTGTGTGGGTCAGGGATTATACAAATGTTGAAGGGGGTTGGTTAGGGATCTCGATATGGATTAAATGAATCTTAGTGATTTCATTATCCATTAGAGATACTAACCAACCCCCTTCATAAATTCCCTCCCGTCCTCCCCGCGTCGGTAGTCGTGCGCGTTTGAAAGAGGACAATTATGGCCCAGCGCCGGGTATATATAGGTGGTGTAGTCTCGGTCCAAGGCAGTTTCTTTTTAGGGTGGTTTTTAGCGAGTTGTTTTCTGTGCATCCAAATGGATATACAAATGTTGAAGGGGGTTGGTTAGTATCTCTAATGGATAATGAAATCACTAAGATTCATTTAATCGTGTACGGTAGGGCGAATGAGATAGTGACCAGAGACGATGGTCAGCAGGTCAGTGAGCTATGCAAATAAACTACGGTTCGGTGGGGTAATTAGATGACTGCGCGACGTGTATACACGGCTGTACAGCCATCGCGCGTTGTATAACCGCAGCTAAATTGAAGTTGTCGCATTTTGTCGTCTATGCACTTACAAACACGATGCCAATCGGCAATAGCGATCATTACCATACCATCCGCGTAATATAAATATTGATATTTATCAAAACCTGGGTAGTTTCGCAACGTGTTATATCTAAAATGGTTTCTCGATATATTATTTGTTTTATCTACTCCAATTTATATTCTTACAAATACTTTTACGGCGATAAATCGTTAGTCAATGCTCGGCGTCTTAAACGGGCAATTGACATTGCTGACTTTCCCTTTTCTTCGATCTGGAGGACGACCACGGGGCGGGAGCGACTGGGGAATGCCTTATTGTCCTCCGCAAAACGTATATCCTTCGATCGCGACGGTCGGGAAGTCGCCGAATCCTCGGGGTTAGGATATCTCGAGTGGGAACCATTTTGGGGGGTTGAAGCTTACCGTATTAATATAATAGATGAAGCAGTAAGCTGATATGTTATCTGGAGACACATGTATGTTGACCTTTAAAAGGACTGTGTACTGAACTGCGACTACCTTTTGTAATGTACATGTAGCAGTGAAAAAAAACATGGGGGCGCAGGACGATTTTGCCCTCAAAATGCCCCTGTCCACCCCTCTCTGAATATCAATTAAGAGCCATCATGAATAAAGCCATTTTCTTATCTAGATCCACACATATGCTGACCTTTAAAAAAAAAGTGTACTGGAGCTGCCAGTAAAAAATACATTGTAGGGCAAGGGGATTTTCCCATAAAATGTATTATTTTTTTTAAATAGCGCTTGAAATGAACAAATAAACCAAGAGCTGATATTCTCATGTAGAGCGATTTTGCCCCCCCCCCCCCCAAATGCCCCACATGCCCCCTCTCCCTAAATATCATTCAAGAGCCATCATGAATAAAGACAACCACATGCAAACCGACTTGTAAAGTATACTGTACACCGAACAGGCACTTTTGTAATGGAGTAGTAAATAAAATGCATTGCGGTAAAAGGGGGATTTTCACATAAAATGTCCAAAAAAAGTTTTCGAAATGAAAATAGCCCTCAAGACCAACCTGATATTCTCACATAGAGTCCAATGGGAAGCAAATTACTAAGTGATTTTTTAATGCAAGGCAGACTTGGAAATTAGCCCCCCTACAAACAAATGAAATGATTGATGTCAAACTTTTATGTAGACTTTTGGTGTGACATGCAGTCCTCATTTGGTTAACCCTTTGCGGACTAGTTGATTGCTGTATGAACATGCATTCTCCATAGACTCTAGCCTGGGATATCTCAGGCTTAGTCATGAATGGGATATTGGTATTTTTAGCTCAGTTTATCAAGGCATATTTTGCTCAATCAGTGGCATATATAGGCCCACACATAATTTGCCTAAAACCCACTATAAAACATAAGGGTAAATAATCTGACAAAGAAATTTTATAGAGTGTGGCCTCTGAATAAATCACACCCCCCTCCAATTAGTTGGATTATGCTACATCACTGTACTGCTCCTAATCATTTCTTTCCAGCAATACCAAGCACAGCATGTGAGATATACCAGTCTCACCTTTCACTTCATATTTGCAACAACAAACAAATTGAAGGGGATGTATTTTAGTAGGGTGTGCTGGCAAGGGCAGCTTTAAGTATACATGTACATAGATAATTATATATGGACACTAAACCATTAGATTAGGCAATTAACACATGGTCAAAAATGAGCAATTACCTGCTAGTCAGGGCCCCCCCCAAAACAAGGTACTGTATGAGCTGTTAATTTCGCAAGGGTATTATTTTCTCGAATTTCGCGTATCAGTAGACAGTCACGAAATTAACAACCCGCAAAAATATTGCCAGTCATTTGCACGATCTTGTCAGCAGGTCCCGATCGCGAAATCAACAACCCTCTCATTCGCGAAAATATCTGTACGCGAAATTAGTGACTTTCGGATATGAAGTGAGATCATGGAAGTGGCATTCATATAACATGCGCGCGACCGCGGGCTTACAACACGACTGAAATGTGTATGTTTGATTTATGATTTCTGCAATTATTTCTATTCATCGTCATTGTAGTACAAATAAATGCACAGGATTTTATCATATATTTGAGTATAACTCTATGGGAAAGTTATCATAAATTAGTTTAATCCACATTTGCCTTTACTAACAAACACAATACAAACCAATAGCGAGAACGAAATCAGATTTAAAATCATGTACGAATGAATACGTCAAGTACGGTAAATGACCCGTAATGTACACTCACTTCATATCAGAAAGTGTTTACCAAAAAATAACAATAACAATTTTGTAAATTCCAAATTTTAATTTTCCTAATGGGCAACCAAACACAACATGATTTTGTAAGTATTTCTTTGTTCTGGGCTACCAAAATCTTAGAGTCACCAACATTTGATAGTGGCCGGAGACATTTTGCCGATAGTTGGCAACCCTGATGTATATCTACACTCCTGTTCAGGCTGTTCTCACTTGAACCAGTTCTTCAACTATGCACAGTTTTTTTTAGTATAGAACGAATAGTCTTTCAGTCTATTTTTCTAAATGAAAATGATGATATTTTGTGGGAACCATGCAGGGTACACAGCATGTGTGAAGAGTAGGTCTCAGCTTTCACTTTGGCAAACCATGGCAAACAAAGCAATGGGGTGCAATTCTTTTAGTAGTCAGAAGCCGTGGCATATGGGCTTACTTATTGGGGGGAATGCTACTTATTTGGAACACACTCTATATATTTCATGATTTGTTACCTTTTTGTTGTTTTTGGGGGGTCACATTGTGGGGGGCACTCTTTAGCTAGGCTTCCATTCAAGTAGAGGGATTTTATGGAGAGCATGTGCTGAGTAGTTGATAAATAATGTTAGCTTCAGTTTATACTCACTGATATTTATAGTGATATGATAAATTGAATAACTGATTTTATTTTATTTAAAATGAATTAACTCTAGGGAATTTCAAAATACAGGGATAAAAAGGCCTTACGATTTGTCAACATATTCCTGCACCGTATGTCAAAAGCAGGTTCAGGCCGCGTAGCATATGTGTGAAGTGCCGTTTTTGGTTTCCATTCACCAAGTGTATATTAAAGGGGATTTAAATCCTACATCGTAGGAATGAACAGGTTATAATTTGTCAACATAATTTCCCACATTATTTTGGCTGAAGCATGTTCAGGCTGCACAGCAATTGTGAAGAACCGGGTTCGGTTTCCACTAAATGGCAAAGTGGAAAACCAGATCTAGACAAACAAGCAATGGGATGCATTTTAGTACAGTAGTTGAGTGACAGTGTTTTTGTGTGGCAAGTGTGCTAGTGTAAATGATAAAGGTTAGCTTGTGACTTTACACAGTCAAGTTCCTTGCGATAAGCTCACATGCAGTTTATTGTCAGAAAATGTATTATACAATATGAAATACCTTATGTATCTGTGAGTCAGTGATTTGTTCATGATTCAGTTGAATGCCCTTTTTTGTATTTGGGAATATGTAATGTTTTTTCTTTAGCTGCCGACACATAACAATATGTGTGATGAGTAGCATCTTTTAGCAATTTCTGTTCTGCTAGTCATTATTTATATACAATGTAGATCTATCTAAATCTAGGATTTGGCAGTTTCCATGAAAATTGTGGTAATTATCAATTTACCCAATTTTAGCTGTTTTATATTAATGTAATAGTACAGAGCGTATAAAAAAAAAGTTCACGCTTGGGCGTTTTTGTTTTTTGTCCAGAGTTTTTTGTCCAGAGTGTGAAAAATGACTTGCGCCAAATTGAAAGAAAAAGGAAAATTAAACCAGCAATCTGAATAAGTACTCCCATTCAAACAAATTGCTCTTTTGCATGAATTTAGGATTATAGTAATTTTTCACACTTTGGACAAAAACAGTCAGTGTTCGCACAAGCGTGAACGAAAATTTGTTTTGTAAGTGGCACTTGATAGATGAGACTATTGGGCATCTATCGACATGAAAAAAGCTTCTAAATATTTTGAAATGTAATTTTGACAGATTTTTCAAAAGTGTAACTTTTTTTTGATACGCTCTGTATATTGCTGCGATTTTTTTGAAAATGTTTCATTTTGGGTGAAAACAATCATTTAGACAGTAGGCTATACTGTTGTCAGCTTTTTCAACTAGATATCATTACAAGGAAATCTAATAGAAGGTGTTTGTAAAGCAGGTATGCACTTGTAACAGATAGCCTGTCAAGAATACTCCCCGGTGAGTTGAGAACTAGCACTTAAGTGAGGTTTGATAATGTGCATATCCGTTGACTATATGGTAATGGCACTTTAATTGAACATAAAGTGCTTTGAGATGATGATCAATCATATTAAGTGGTACACAAACCGACAGGATGATTATTATTATAGGCACGTCTATCAGGGCACTTGCCCAGCTATGCAACAAAATATACCTGAACTTATCATCTTTTTTGCTTTGATGTTGGCCACTAAAATTTGGTCTGGATTGAACTTGCCTGACAAGGCCACATTGGAAAGACAAGTTTATCCCTGCACTGTAGTTCCTACAATGATTCTCACTTCAATATTCTTTGCTCTTGCTTTTTGATCCTAGGGCCATCATTTGCAGGGGAAGTGATGTCATCCCGATGTCGACAGATTTCACCCCAACGTCGGAGCGGCAACGGTTACAGCATGTGGCGCATAATAACCCTCAGCTCCTGGGCACAGAGTTCTCACATCTAGAATTCCAGAAGAGAGTCCAGCGGAAGGACATCGGGAGGACGCTGATGTACCGGGACCAGAATATGACTGGATGGTGAGTACAAGTGAACATAGACTTCCCAAAATCTGATTTTCTGATTTTGAAAAACAAAGTCTTGTATAGGGACAGAGTAATAACTGTATGAATAACTGCCTCAGAGCTAGTAATGAAACTAAGGTTGTAAAATCAGAGTTCTATCATCTAGAAGTTATTGATTATAGGCAATATTTCTGACAGAAAATAATCCTAAGGCTAAGCAAAGATCTTGCTCATAGTCTTGTATAATGGGACCAGAAATGACTGGCTGATAAGTAGACCAATCTGTAATAACAAGAGATGTGGAAGAGTTTTGAATGTCAAGGATAAAGGGTGGGGTGATGTTTGATGAATGTGCAGACGAGCATCTTAAATTGCTTTACACACCCTGTAAATTATTACACTTATCGGGCAGCTGATATACTTGTAAATATTTATACTCTTTTTTCCTAGTTCCAAGAGGGGGGGGGGGGGGGGGGGCATACAAACTGTATCCAAGCTGTAGCCATGACTCACAGTGTAATATGTGCTTTTCCAATTTCATTTCACCCCAGCTGTAAACACTTCTCTCATGGTATATGGAAGCTAATTAAGTTTCACCTCATTTTGTTTAGAGGTTTTATTTGAAAAGTGAAGCCATAAATTAGATAATTCTTCATCAGTAGTATGTTAAATCATTCTAAACTCTGCAGCACAATTGGTTCGTCAGATTGCAACTGAATGAAAGGTCTTGATAATTCTTTATATTTTCTTTTTCCATAGAGTTAATACATGGTTCACCAGGTTCCCACAGAGAATGGGTTAAACTTGGCTATTAAACATCCCTGGGGAATCATGAAGATTGCCAGTGTATATTTTCATTATGTGTGAAGGTTGTATATCAAGTGTTAAAAGCATTTTTGAAGGTCTGGAAATAATTTTTATTAAAGAATACATACCCAATTTACTGATTTATACCATTATGGTTCACTCACATATAATTCTGGGGAGAAAATCCTATTTTTTTGTTTACATTTAGTCATTTTTAATAGTAGAACATTTATTTTTATTCAAATTTATTGTTGCAACTTGATTTCACATCACCCCAAATATAAACACCTTCCTATCAATGTCATGGTAGATAATAAAGTGTCACCCTAATGATGACAGTGCATTATTTGTGAGGTCCTATTTATAATGCTTTGCCAAGCAGCTTACAACTCTGTTTAGTGTCAGAAGGTTGTTAACACTATTTTGTACGACCCATATGTACTGAGCAGATAATATTGATCATACCATGTCCACTTTAATTTGAATAGCAGACACATTGTGAGTGTGATGTATTAGCAGTGAAATTCATTACAACACTTGCAGGGACGAAGAGAGATGTACATTGTAGAGTGACCTTATGAATGTAAAGAACACCTGCTTCTAGGAGCAGAGTATTTCAATAGATAAAATACATGGACTATATGTTATCACATTCATTTCGCTTCTGTTACATAATTATGTAATAATAATAATAATAATGACAAAAATGATGACGACCACCACAATCACAACAATGACAAAGACAACAACAACAACAAAGAACAGTTTTTATAGAGCACATATCCATAGCATAATGATCGAAGCCTGTCTGTCATATGTGCTATACAAGAAAAAGACACATACTAGATATTATAAGGGATCTAGTAACTTTGTTGACATATAAACAGTGATGAATGGTTGATACAATATATATTGCTGTTATCTGATATGTCCACTGGGTATTGTGTGAAAATTTCAAGTTAAATGGATGTTTTATGGCCGAGTGATGAGCAAAAATGCAATGTGATATTCACTAATTCATTGCACTGACATTGTACATGGCTAAGATGATGCAGTAGATCATTTAACATCTGAACACTTAAATCGTAAATATCTTTTTAACGAAAGGGAAATTCAAAACCTGTCCCATGATTCTTTTGTTAATCTGAATACAACAGTGTATGAGGGAACCGCTATAATTCAAATTGGATTTTGAGGATTTGGACATTGATGTTACTAGATCTCTTTTTAAAAAGAAATGCCTCAAACACAGTAATGATATGTCCATTTTTTAATAGAAGGCTCAAAAGGAAAGCTTTGCCCTTTCGGGCAAGTTAAGTCAAGACTTACATGTGCATGAATGTACGAGCACATTTTTCTCAGGGGGACTGAATTCTTTTGCCCAAATAATTATGCTTCCCATTTTCACCTGACAAGCAAAAAAAAAGTTCTTTGCCTTTTTTATGCTCCACAATTATGTTGTTTACGTTTCAAGTCCAAAAATTACGTTGTAATATAAAATAACATTAATTTACCCAAATATAACATGACTATACCCGAAAATGACATGAGTTTGCCCAAATATAACCTTATTTTGCCTGAATATAACATGGATTTGCCCATATATGACATGGTTTTGCCCGAATATGACATGTTTTGCTCGAATGTGGGGTGGTTTTGGCCCGAATATGGTCATTTTCAAAACTCCAGGGGCTGCAGCCCCTCAGCCCCCCCCCCCCCCCCACCCCCGGCTCCTACGCCTATGTACAATTCTGTTTGCCCAACACTGGATTTAGAAGGCCCAAACAACATTAGATAAATATTATTTATTATGCTAGATGGGCAAGTGAAATTTAGCATTTAATAAATATTTTCTGTTGCCTGTGAAGCTTGTCTTAGTGTTCCCTACTGGCCAGTGTTTATTTTTACCCTTGCATTAAGTATTACATTGGCACTCTGTTCCAATATATAGTATTATATCCTGACCAAAATAGTAGGCACAAGTAATTACCACCTCCTGATTCGTTATTAGTATATGACATCATAGTGTGCATTCTTAAAGTGCTTTAATTCATATGGAATGTTAAGGCGTGCATTACTGGCAAAGTCTGATGTAGTAAAGATCATGTTCAATACTGTGAAACCGTATTGTTTCTTCCCTTGAAACAATTTGATTGATTGGGAATGGACTGTCTCACATGATGCAACATTGCAATGCTAGAGATTGGAAGTTGCATCATGTTTCCTGCCTTAAAACAGCAAAATCTCCTTCCGGGAAACTGCCTTTAGGTATTTAAACAGTGAGAAGTTTAGAGAATGAACTTTTCTCACATACCTTACCTTTATTGTCCTAGTATTATTGAAATTCCCATGGGATCAAAATAATGTTACACTAAATTTCCTGCATAGTAGGCATGAGTTAAATGCAGGTTCATGATTTTGCCTGTGAGAGTAAATTATTTAGACTCCACACTGTAATGCCACTTTTATTCCGTAAATCCATGATTGTACCTCAAAATTACATATTTACTAAATGTGGCTCACATTAAAGAATGTACCTAAAATACTCAAACTACCTGGTAACGTTATTATCAACGTTAATATAATTGATATACTGGCACACTGGCACATGACACTATCATTACCACAGCCAACCGATACACAACGCAAATTTTCCAGCCCACAAAGTGCACTTTTTTCCATTCCATGTGCGATTGGAAAATTCCAGTGCTGATGAAGATTTTGTAACAGCACCAATCTAGCTGTCAGCCACATTGAAGGGGAAGGTATTGCAGAGATAGCAATCATCTATCCACTCAGACTCCTCTTGGGATACACATCACTATGTGCAATAGAAATCCCAAATCACCTTTTCAGGCTGCTAAAATTACCTACAGAAAACTGGCTTCAGTTGAAGTCAAATGTATCAAATGGATTGAATTTTATCACTCAGGAGTAATTGCATGAACACCTAGGCAGCAATTGCAATGCATGAAACTATTTTATTGCACCTTTTGTACTTTTCAATACCTTCCGTCAGAAAGTAACATAATCATTACTCCTTCATTTCTCTTTTCTCTTTCATATGTGTGCATTTGTCTTTATAGTCCATAGTCTACCATTCATTATTGTCACTTCAGCCTTGACGGAGATCCAGCTAGGATTGAAAGCTAGGCTTCTACTGACTTTCATCACTCCTTCATTTCTACAACTTTAATGAGTATCATTAAATAGAAAACTTACTGTATATGAAAACAAGTTTTTCAGGCATAACTTTCATGCCTATCTACATCAAAATAGCACTCTGTATTTGACAAGAACTTAAAAAAGCACTTTTATTATGAAGACGTTAGAAAATCTGATGAACCCAAATGATGTATGAAATCATATCTACAACTCATACACTTTCCGAATATAATATATGTATGCGCATGAGCGAAAGTTAGAAAGTTGACCATTGACCTGATTAATATTGATGCCAAATTTGAATTGATATTGATAATGCATGACTGAGATATTATGATGATTACTGAAATTTGACAAAATGGTGTCCTGATGACGTCACATCAAATGATGTCACATTGATGTGACGTCACTGAAAAAGTTTGCAGATCTAAGTTAGACCATGATCTATCACAATGTGAAGTTTCATGATAATTGATTCATCCATTCTTGAGATATGCGACGGATAAAATTGGAAGAGTAAATCAATAAATAAACTAGATGTTGAATTCGTCACTTTTGACGAATTAAGGTTATACGTATTGAAATTACGATATGATGATATTGACTTTTCAACTCCTAATATGATGATGTCATAACATTTACTTGGCATAAATGAGGTATGAATTCGTATCTACAACTCATAATCTATCCGAATATTAAAATAAAATTGGATGTTTGTGGACTTTTTAAAAAGTTAGGCCGAATCAAAAAAGGATGTTTTACCATATTTTGCCATTTTTGACTTTTTGACTTTGACGCGCGCGTACTCCGTTATTATGATTCAACAATGACTCAAATTGATAGGGTGAGTTGAGGGATGTATCAGGATTGCAAAACATTTGAACAAACGACATTTTTCCTATTTATTTGCGTTACGCGCGCCAATACGCGTGGCAGACTAATCACAATTGTATAGAGACACATTATAGTTCCTCAATTCATATTGTTGCGCAATTAAAACCACAGCACTTTTAAAGCATAACCTCAGCTACAACATATCGAAATCTGGGAGAAAATCAATGGAGAATATTAAAGTGAGATATGGTCGGAAGTCTGCTGTGATTGATTTCAAAATCTATTAAAATCAGTTAAAATGCGCATTTTCAACTTTAACTGTCAATATGATGACTTTATAACATTTACTTGGCATAAATGAGGTATGAATTTGTATCTACAACTCATTATCTATCCGAATATTAAAATAAAATTGGGTGTTTGTGGTCGAATAAAAAAAAGAATGTTTTTACCATATTTTGCCAATTTGCGTGCGCGCGTAATTTTGACTTTGACGCACGCGTACTCCGTTATTATGAGTCAACAATGACTCAAATTGATAGGGTGTGTTAAGGAATGTATAAGGATTGCAAAATGTGTAAAAAAAATGCATTTTCCCTATTCATTAGAGTTACGCGCGCGCCGATGCGCACGCCCGGACATTTTTGAAACGCATAAAATTGTCTGAAACATATAGTAAATTAGTTGGGTTGGAGATTTCAACATTTTTTGACATTTTTTCTCATTTGACGGACGCGTACGCGCGCGTCTCCGAGTGTAAGCGCACGCGCATGAGCTTAAAAGATGACGATTGACCTGATTAATATTGATGCGAAATTTGAAGTGAAATTGATGATGCATGACTGAGATATTATGATTATTGAAATTTGACAAAATGGCGTCCTGATGACGTCACAGTGATGTGACGACATTGAAATGAGTTTCTTGCACTAAGTCAGATGATTATCTATCATGATGTGAAGTTTCATGACGATTGATTCATCCGATCTTGAGATATGCAACGAACAAAATCGGAGAATAATAAATAATAATAATAATAAAAATTCGAACAAAATCAATAGGTTATACGTATGATATACGTATAACCTAATAATAATAACAATCTTGATGAAAACAAGAGGCTATATATGTATGATATATTCGTATCACCTAAAAAGAACTAAAAAGATCTTCATATTTATATTTTCAATTTATGTTACCAATTCTTAAAAAATAAGTCTCTAGCTGTAGATAATTCAGATGTAACTCTGAGTATCTCTTGGTTATTTTATAGCAAAGTTTGTTGTATTTTTATAGGAGCTCCGCTCCTCACAAGGCACCCTGCTAAACGATCCATCTGCTATGCTTCCCACACTGGGGGATAAAGCCTTTGCTTCCGCAGCACCCAACCTTTGGAATAACTGACCCTTCGCAACCAAGAATCATTCAATCATTTTAAAGAACAATTGAGAACTCACCTCTTTCAATAATGTGGACTTACAGCCCTTTTGAACATTTTAGATGGAAAATGCGCTATATAAATGTATTATTATTATTATTATTATAAAAATGATCTGTACATGATTTCACCCCTGCAGACCTTTATCATGCAAGAAATGAACTTTGGTGCTGAAATATCTACAATGTAACACATACCATAATTGTTTATGAAGTAAACATAGCAATATATATTATTATTTATTGTGGGGTGGACTGCCAAAGGGTTATAATGTCCTAGAAGATTTGTTAAGGTGTTCTGATTCGAAGAAAATGTGTATTAGAGACGACAGTGTAATTGGTTTGTGTCTCCAGGGTACAGGTGCAGAGCACATTCATATATGGTTACACTTTATCTACATGTCTCCTCATACTTTGGGACTTTTATCAACAGAACACGAGCACTTCATAGCTGATATTTCATGACACCATATCATAGCTCGCTTATCAAATCGCTTGTCAAAGGGTGCAAAAGGTTGCATGCCCACAAAGATACGTTAAAGCAGGGCTCCACATTATACAGTGTGAGTAAAAAAAAACACAGAATTTGATAGCTTATAAATCCACAATTCTAAACATATATATGGGAAATTGCCTTTAAAATGATATATCAAAGATTTTGATCGCTTTACGCTTCACCGAACGCGACCTTATTATCCAAAGTCATGCAAAAACTACCCGTGTCCAAGTTTGCCGTTGTCTTGTTCCATCATGAATGGATAGGAATAGGACATGTAGGATGAAGTTATCTTTGAAAATCAGACAAACATTCATAAAACAAGAACGCTGCAAACATGGACACAGGTAGTTTTTGCATGACTTTGGATAATTAGGTTGCGTTCGATGAATCGTGAGGTGTCAGAGTGTATGATATAATTTTAAACACAATTTTCCAAGCTTTAACATGATACAAATATCAACAAATATATGTTTAGAATTGTTGATTTATAAGCTATTAAAGTCCGGTTTCGTTTTATTTGACTCACACTGTATATTGTGTTGCCTTTGGCACCTATAGGCCAATAAAATCACTTACTGTTATTACTTACTTCCTGTTTAGGTGCCCCCCCCCCCCCCCCCAAAAAAAAAAAAAATAAATACAAAATAATGATAATAATAATACATTTTTTAAAAATTCAAATTATAAATAAATGAATAAATAAATAAAATTCATTATTCAAGTTTTAATGATTACCCTTGTGTCAAACTGCTTGTTGAATTAAAGTTTTATTACATTCAAAACTTATTTTATTGATGGATTTTAATTCTGAAAACACACAATGCAGGCAAACATGTATATATGGTGACCACCTAAGGGAAACAAGAATATCAGCCACTGTAAACAGGTGAAAACTATCTAAACATTCAATAACAGTTTTCTCTGCAGGGGATCACTTAGGAAGGTTGGCTGCTATAGACAGGTGGCCACTAAGACAGGTCGGATTGTATCAGTTATTCTATATTCACATCTTCCTTAGATTCTCTCACTTTATTTTATTAAATTTTATATTTCTTTAATGACTTTGATATCTTTTCTGACAATACTGTCTCAAAGAAAATGGGCAACAAGAAATTGCATGCCCATTAAGAACAAAGGTGATTCCGATCCGATGAAGAACTGCGTATCTGAACTAAAGCAAGATGTGCATATTTAATGCTAGTAGTATAGTTCAGATACGTATTATGTAGTGTGAGGTGGGCTTAAGAGTGTTGGCAGAATAATGATTACCAAAGAAGGATGAGATGAGGGAAAGGACAAACAGCTATTTTTAGGGCTAGACTGAATGAAGCTTGAGAGTGAATGGGATGAGAGGAAGGGAAAGAGACAAGGAAATGTGTGGGTTATGCCCGGTAGGAATAAATGATGAGCGTTGGCAGAATGAGTTCATCTGTCTTTACACAGGGATGGCTGTTGGAAGATGGATGGATCTCATCCCATCACTGATGATGGGGCCTTACTCAACCACCCCATTCATATCTTGGGTTAAATAGAGTCTCACCTCATCAAGAACCTTTTCCTTTGCAGTCTCTTCCTCTCTTTTCACCTATCTCTTCTTCACCCCTGCCCCCTCTCTAAGATGTATTTTAATTGTGATGAATGGATCTCATTTTTATCACTGATGATGAGTTCACAACTTTACATTCACTCAACATCCCCACACCAATGTGCATCAATTGCATTCCATTCATATACGTACAGTACACCATTCACATGGAGATTTGGACTTGGTCTTCTTTCCTAAACACAAATCATATTATGACATATTTATAACTTCCCCTCTATTTTCTACTTGTACCTTTCACCTCTATGTCACTCTCTATCCATTACTGAGCAAAGTTCTCACTCACTATTCTCCCCCACACCAAGGTATGTACAGTTGACCGTATCTCATGCACATTTCACATTAATCTGGAGTCAAACACGGTCTAAATTTTCTCTTCAATCTCTTTCTCTGTATCCATCTCTTTTCTCTCCCCGGCAAAGTGTGTAGAGCCCTGCCTAGATCGACCACACATTTAGTGCTGCCTAAGATTCTTGAGTCCTTATTGACCATGTACCTCCCCAGTGAGCAAGCAAGAGCTAGCTATTCTGTTGGGGCAAGTAGAATTTTAAAATTCATGATTTTACTTGTCAGAACGGGCAAGTTGAAAAAAGTTATAGTGAGGAGGCTTGATATACCACGCTTTTAGCACAACCTAAGACTCTCCAGACTCTATTGACCGTAGGTCCCTAGTGAGTGAGCAAGACCTGCTTATGACGTCAATCATTTCTCATTAACACACAGTGCAGCACTGAATCAATACTGTGCAGGCACGCTGTTAAAGGGGTAGTACAGTTTTGGTAAGGCTGAACTTCAGTAACCAAACCTGGAAATGAACATTATAAACTAATAGTTATAACTCCACCATGCCCGAAAGGTATACAAAATTACAAATGACTAAGTAAACAGCCCGTTATCATTAAAAAAGAGCCATTAAAACTCAAGAGGGTGCTCTCTAAACACTCATCGGTTTCAACCATTTTAAATGAAATATTGTGCATGTGATGTTTTGTTTAAATAGTGATTAGATAGAGAGATAAGCAACAACTATCTAAAAACCTATTTTGTAAATTTTTGAAAAGAGGAAGCATTTAAAAAAAAAAATTAACGACTGGTTCAAAATTTTTGAATAATTGTGGGGCCCCACATTTATTACAAATTGTAAATGGGTATGGATATTTCAGCCATTTCTGAACCGATTCTGATCAAATACAAAGGCATTGGTTTCAACCATTTTTCATACAAAATTATGCATGTGATGTTTTATAGAGAGATCGAATCAACAACTATTTAAAAAACGCTTTTGAAATTTTTTGAAAAAGTGCAAGCATTTTTTTAATTTTTTGAAAAAATCATCTAATTATTTGGGCCCCAAATAATTATAAGATCAGATATATTTATTGATATTTCAGCTGTTTCTGGGTCGACTTTGACCAAATAAAGTTTATTTTGCCATTAAAATTGCATGTTCTCTCAAATTCGACACTCAGTTTTTCATTACCTCACAAAAAAATTGTGATGTGCAGCGCCCTGTCTACCAAAACTAAACTACCCCTTTAACCCCCTTCAAGGAACCAGCACATAGGGCTTGGCATGATCAGAAGCACCCATTTACACGCTGCAATAACACACCCTCCTTACACACTGTAGCTCTAAGTGTAAACATTTTTCAGACTAATAATCATAAGTACTTGGTGAGCTTTGTCAAGTTAAAACAAGAATGCTGTAAAGCCTTCATGAATACTGTTGAAGTATCATCAGTTATATGTGCATGATACAACCTAAGTATATACCTGTATTTGTCATAATTTAATATAAAAGCTGAAAATACTTGTAAATATCATTATTTCACAGTACGCTCTAACCTCATTAAAGAACCAGTGAGATAAGGGACAGTCATCCTTTTTCATATGCAAAATCTGAACTGTACATTTTAAAGTCGTATTCCTCAGCAATAATTAAAATGTGAATGTATTTTCTATTACCTTATCTGAAAAAAAGAATACAAATTGCCAGCTCTATTTTTGTGTTCATTTCATGGATATATTAGCTAAACAATGTTTGCATTAACTAGGGACCCAGTCATCAAGAATTGATCGATATATAAAAACTAGAGACTCTAAACCGTGGTCATTAGAGGATGTATATGCATGTCCTAGGAGGGTGTGATGCTTGCTGAAATACTGCCCAATTTTGTAGGATAAAAAATGTTGTGCTTTCATAAATATCATAACTTTTGCTTTGTTTTCTGATAAAAAATGGGATCTAAAATCCCATGCACCCAAATCTTACCTCATTGATAACAATTGAAGTACATTTTTGGCTATACAAAAGTAATAACAAGTATTTTTGCTTTCATCTCAAATTTATTCAGCAATTAGAAAAGTGCAATCTCTCTCTTGAAGTATAGATTGTATTCCAATAGAGCCAGTTTTATCACTTACTGCATTAAACATTTTCCTTTTGGGAAGTAAATGTTGCCATTCAAAAATAATTGCTTCATTATGTTGCCATATATACATTGGGAGATGGATGTTAAAGCCAAATATCAGTATCGGGAAAGTTACCGAAAGTATCTTCATTGGCCAACCTTATTGATAAGTATATTGTTGAAATAGTATAAAAAATGGCTTGTGTGGAAAAATCCAAACCTTAGTTTTGTTAAATGCAGAAATATCAGTTGAAACCTTTATGCATGCCGCTGACATTGGGCCTAAATTGGTGCACCGCCAGTTCAGCCCGTCTACGCTGGCAACATCTATATGCTCGTTCGCATGTGGCAGCATTTGCCATAGGTTTTGCATGCAGCGCACGAGGGTGCATTTCAAAATACAACTGTCAGCGATATCGATTTGTATACAAATCGTTTTCAAATTTTGCAAATATAATATCAATTAGTAGGCGGTTTCTTGGCCAAATTTGTATAATCCCATATTAGAAAAATATATTCTTTAACATGGTTGGAGATAAGAGCGTACATTTCATTTTTTGTGTGTGCAGGGCATTTGGCTTTAAAGGTTACCATCACCCAAAAATAATATTCTTATAAACAGTGGCGTAGCGTGGTCGGACTGATTGGGGGGGCACGAAAATTATTGGGGGGGGCACACCTTATGTATTTCTTTGTTTTTTTCAAAAAATGGCCCCTTATGTTTTCTATTGTTTTTTCGAAATTATTGGGGGGGCACGTGCCCCCCCGTGCCCCCCCGTAGCTACGCCACTGCTTATAAATGAAAGGTAACACCTTTAGTTCCATCAACAAGTTCACAAAATTATGTTTCCAGAACAAAAATACATAATTGGAAAACGCATCACCATTCTAAAGCATGCGTTCATGGGTCTGAATTACGAAGACTAATTTGTCCAGAGCGAACGAATCGTCCGGTATTCTATTGTCTCCAAACGTACGCGTGAATAGCATTGGCGCACTCGCAAATGTTTGGCCCGTACGGAACCAGGAAATAATAGTGGTTCCGTAAGTGGTGGTAATTAATTGCTTTGTTTATGAATTACACAACCCTTTGTAAAATGTTGGGTATCTATTTGATATCACAAAATGATATCAAATCATAAAACTATGTGTTGTTCTTTGCCTGGTGGTCCCCTTTAAGGCAGAGAGGAATACGTGTACAGTCAAACCTGTCATAGCGGCCACCTGTCTATAGCAACCAACTTGCATATAGTGGCCACCAAACAACCCCTGCAGAGAAAAAGAATGTTATGGAACCTGTCTACAGTGGCCACTTTTCTTGTTTCCCTTAGGTTGTCACTTCACACAGGTTTGACTGTACTCATAGTATTCAAGGATGACTAAGTAACCATTAAGCAATCTTTAAAGGTAATAATGTGTTCTATTGGGTAGATATATAAGAAGGTGAAGATACAAATACAGCAGCAGTAAAAACAACAGACCAAAACAACAACGGTTTACACTTATTGCTTGAAAGAATAGTGTGTGTGTGTTTGTGTGCGAATATCGTAATGGAAATACCAAGTCGTCTCTAATGTAAACTCTTAGTCATGCCATCAATCAATTGGGTATCATTGGTACCGTATTAAAGTGGTGTAAGCACGGGTGTAGACACGTCATTGATACCCATTCAACTGGGGGGGATGATCTAATCATTCATCCCCCCCCTGATGAATAGGTATTAAGTCGCTACACCCGTGGGTGTAAGGATAAAGGGGGTGGGTGCCAACGAGGGAGCAGCTTCTTCTCCCTACCCTCCTCCACTCAGGGGCATTATTGTCTCCTTCAACTTGTCCCCTTTGAGATTTTGATATCCCTGTAGACTTTTTACACAGCCCCCTATAGGTTTAGGTTCCCATAGGCAAGGTGTTAATATGGGCTTACTGCTCTCTCATTCATGGAGAAACGTTTTAAACAAAATGTTTATAGTTGATGCAGGTTTTCCCCCTCATTTTGGAACCTTACAAGAAACAGTGACAAAGCTGGGGGATGTGCCCCCAATAATTTCCCAAAACCATAATGCTGAATATTCTGAAAAACATAAAGAATACATAGTAACCCTAACCCTAACCCTAACCCTAACCCTAACCCTAACCCTTACCCTTCTATAATGCACATACCCCCATGCACATAATCAGTGGGACCACTTCCACCAATGCCTTTCTTTGCCTTTCCATTATCAGCAGCTATGTAGACATGATGTAGGTGATGATTAATTAAAGGTAGATTGGATTCATCGATCAGATGCACGGTGCCATCCTGCGAACGCATTTTGCATGGTGCAAAATGCACACAGGCTCAGTGTTATGTAGTGCGCACAGGCTTAGTGTATGTAGTGCCCACAGGCTTAGTGTTACGTAGTGCGCATAGGCTTAGTGTTATGTAGTGCGCACAGGCTTAGTATTATGTAGCGCACACAGGCTTAGTGTTATGTGGTGCGCACAGGCTTAGTGTTATGTAGTGCGCATAGGCTTAGTGTTATGTAGTGCGCACAGGCTTAGTGTTATGTAGTGCGCACAGGCTTAGTGTTATGTAGTGCGCACAGGCTTAGTGTTATGTAGTCCGCACAGGCTTAGTGTTATGTAGTGCGCACAGGCTTAGTGTTATGTGGTGCGCACAGGCTTAGTGTTATGTAGTGTGCACAGGCTTAGTGTTATGTGGTGCGCACAGGCTTAGTGTTATGTGGTGCGCACAGGCTTAGTGTTATGTAGTGCGCACAGGCTTAGTGTTATGTAGTGCGCACAGGCTCAGTGTTATGTAGTGCGCACAGGCTCAGTGTTATGTAGCGTGCACAGGCTCAGTGTTATGTCGTGCGCACAGGCTTAGTGTTATGTAGTGCGCACAGGCTCAGTGTTATGTAGTGCGCACAGGCTTAGTATTATGTAGTGCGCACAGGCTTAGTGTTATGTAGTGCGCACAGGCTTAGTGTTATGTAGTGCGCACAGGCTTAGTGTTATGTAGTGCGCACAGGCTTAGTATTATGTAGTGCGCACAGGCTTAGTGTTATGTAGTGCGCACAGGCTTAGTGTTATGTAGTGCGCACAGGCTTAGTGTTATGTAGTGCGCACAGGCTTAGTGTTATGTAGTGCGCACAGGCTCAGTGTTATGTGGTGCGCACAGGCTTAGTGTTATGTGGTGCGCACAGGCTTACCCCGTGTTCACACACAAAAATGTCATCGTATAGCTAGTCGAGAGCTGACTAGCTAGTCAGCTCTCGACTAGCTATACGATGGAAATTGTGTGTCTGAACGCTCACTAATGATACGTCGTATAAAGAATCATGATTAGCGAAACAGGGGTTTGAGCATCGTTTCGAACTAGAGCTGACTAAAGAATCACGCTCGTTTTGTGTGTGAACGCCCGGCGATTCGCTAATCATGATTCTTTATACGACAACGGTATAATTGGGCGGGGCTTAGCATGACCGCGTGTTACTTCACTCAGATTTGCGCTCGCTCACAGATTGACTGCAGACAGGAAAAAAGACACCACACTGCGCAGTAGCGAACTGCGCACTTATACGATGTTTCGTTGCAGCTGTTTTGGGATCTTGTTTTGGTGTGTGTGAACGCTCGTTAGTTTCGTTAATCATGATTCTTCATACAACGTTTCGTTAATCATGATTCTTTATACGACGTTTCGGGATGAAAAATGTTTGTGTGTGAACACGCTGTTAGTGTTTTGTAGTGCGCACAGGCTTAGTATTATGTAGTGCGCACAGGCTTAGTGTTATGTAGTGCGCACAAACAAGCTTAGTTACCATGTTTGGACAGGTTCAACGATCCTCACGCTATATCTGCGTTAACTTACTTTATTACAGTTCAGTTTGAACATCAAGATTTGTTTGAATTGTCAAAAAACATAAAACCTTTTATTCAGACATGTGTGATGACCATTAAGAGGAATAAAATGAATTAAGATGACTATGACGATGACGACGACGACGACGACGCGACGACGACGATGATGATAATGATGATAATAATAATACACAGTTTTTTTATAACGCATAACACTATGCGCTTGTATTATTACCCTGGTCGTTCATGTCATCAGTCATTTCTGACTCTTCTAATTACTGCTCCTGTCTTTACAATTACTAGCAGGAGCTGTGTGCACCTTTATGACAGGTATTTAGGTTGGTGATGACTGATGAGTAATGAATGACCCCATATTGCTGCTTAAAGGTAGTGTATCCCTTGTCCAGGCATCATCAAAACAACATGGATACTATGTACGTGTACAGTATATCAATTTGATGTAATTTGAATAGTTCACAGTGATTCATAATTGCTCCAAATGATACAAGAAAACCAATCGCGGTCTAGTCTTCACTTAATTCTTTTTTTCTTTTTTTTATAAATATTTTGAGTCATGAACTATTGTTGTCCACATGCAAATTGATAGAAGGTCATTCTGATAGCAGGGATTTTAGTCATTTGTTTGTGAGTATCAAACATGACATATGAATATACAAACATGAAGTACAATGAAGGGTCTGCAGTTGTTCTCTCAGCCAGTTAAAGGGATAGTTGAGTTCTGGTAAAGAGAGTATAGTTTTGGTCCAACTGAATTTTAGTAAGCAAAACCTGCACCATTACATTACAAACTAATAGTTATAACTCCACCATGCTCAAAAGGAATAAAACATTACAAATGACTAAGTAAAAAGCCTGTTATCATTAAAAAAGAGCCATTGAAACTCAAGAGGGTGCTCTCTAAACACTCATCGGTTTCAACCATTTTAAATGAAATATTGTGCATGTGATGTTTTGTTTAAATAGTGATTAGATAGAGAGATAATCAACAACTATCTAAAAACCTATTTTGTAAATTTTTGAAAAGAGGAAGCATTTAAAAAAAAAATTAACGACTGGTTCAAAATTGTTGAATAATTGTGGGGCCCCACATTTATTACAAATTGTAAATGGGTATGGATATTTCAGCCATTTCTGAACCGATTCTGATCAAATAAAGTTTATTCTGTCATTAAAATTGTATGCTCTATCGAATTTCACACTCAGTTTTTCATCATCTTACAACCAAATTATTTTGTGTAGCGCCCTCTATACCCAAACTCAACTATCCCTTTAAATGGATCTTAAAAATATAGTAACTTTGTTAGCATGTGCAAAAAAAGATGAATGGTTGATAACATGTGCATGTTTGTGATCTGATATGTCCACTGAGTAATGTGTGAACATTTCAAGTTGAATTGATGTAATATGGCCGAGTGATGCTCCAATATGCAAAGTGATAATCGGGAACTCATTGCACTGACTTTGTTCACAGTTATAACTTAGCAAGATTTGTGGATTTTGACAATGTAACTAGATCTTTTTAAGTGTCCCCACCACCCACTCCCCCAATGTAGCTACACCACTGTTATTACCATTGCTTTAGCCGCGCTGGCATGATAGCATGAAATAAATAGAATCAAATCTTGAATAAAGCATGGGTCAATCTGCAGGGCCTACAAAGAGGTGAAAGAAGCAGATCCTAATTAAAGGGATCTAGTAACATTGTCAGAATCCACAAAACTTACTTAGAACTCTAGTGGTTCTCTCAAACCTTGTTGTATTCGTATCAACAATAGAAACATGGAACCGGTTTGAATTTTCAAAATGTTCCTATTATTGTTATAAAGATACTAACGATTGAAGTGTTCAAAATTTTGTTTATCCACTGGAAAATTATAACTGTGTACAAAGTCAGTGCAATGAGTTAGCGAATATCACTTTGCATTTTCACTCATTACTTGATCATATTACATGAATTTACCATGGAATTTGTACACATCACTCAGTGGACATATCAGATCACAGAAATACACTAACCCACTTTACCAACCATTTGCCAGTTTTTGCACATGTCAAAAAAGTTACTAGATCCCTTTAAGTTCCCCCTCATTTATAGAGAGGGGAAGAAGTGAAGCGTGCAAACCACTATAGAGGTGTAGCCTATATATTATTTTATAAAATGTATTATTTTGTATTATTCTATCTGCAGGGCATACGAGGAGGTGGCACAAGCAGATGACAAGTTTTCCTCATTTATGGAAGGGGGGGGGGGGGGGCAAGGGTTTTTACTTCTATTGGAGTCACCAGAGAGTTTGGTAATCACAAGCTCAAGATCAAAGTTGTACTCATGAAGATGCATATTTTCTCTTGAAAATGTATTATTTTTGGTTTTATTGACATGCAGCAAGGCCTACAAGGAGGTTACAGAAGCAGACACTACGTTTTCCCTCTTCTTTGGAGAGGAAAAGGAGACGAGAGTTAAGGCAACTATTGGAGTGACAACCTATAGATCTACATGTCTGTCACACTTGCAGTAATTATTTTCTGCTGACAGTTGATTACTTGATTTCAAACATTTCATTTAGAGTATTCCCTTACAAAAAAAAACTCTATGGTACACCATACAAACACCATAGCAAATCTACCATTGATGACCATACAAACACCATAGAAAATCTACCACTGATCTACCATTCATTTACCATTAAACTAATTAAAATATTTGGGACAAATTTATTCATTTATTCAAATTAGGCCACACCCACGTATTCTACCATTCAACTACCATACAGGCACCATTGGTCTACCATTAAGCTACGATTCATCTACCATTGATCCACCATTCACCTACCACAGTGTTATCATAGTTCCACCACTCATCTACCATAGGGCTACCATTCATTTACATCAGACCCACCATTCATCAATCATTTATCTACCACAGTGATATCATTGTGATATCACTGTTGTACCATTAATATACCATAGAGCCATCATTCATCTACCATAGGGCTACCATTTATCTATCACAGTGATATAATTGTTCCACCATTCATCTACCATAGAGCCACCATTCATCCACTATAGGTCTACCATTCATCTACCACAGTGATATCATTGTTATACCATTCATCTACCATAGAGCCACCATTCGTCCACCATTCATATACCATTCATCTACCACAGTGATATCATTGATCCACCATTCATCTACCATCATTATTCTACCATTCATCTACCATAGAGCCACCACTTATATACCATTCATCTACCATAGTGATATCATTGTTCCACCATTCATCTACCATAGAGCCACCGTTCATCCACCACTCAATATCATTGTTCTACCATTCGTCTACCATAGAGCCACCATTCATCTACCACAGTGATATCATTGTTCTACCATTCATCTACCATAGAGCCACCATTCATCCACCACTCATGCATATACCATTCATCTATCACAGTGATATCATTGATCCACCATTCATCTACCACAGTGCTATCATTATTCTACCATTCATCTACCATAGAGCCACCATTCATATACCATTCATCTATCATAGTGATATTGTTCTACCATTCATCTACCATAGGGCTACCACCAATCTACCAGTGTTATCATATGTCCACCATTAATCTACCATAGACATACCATTTATCTACCACAGTGATATCATTGTTCTACCATTCATCTACCATATCGTGAAGCAATTTTACATTATTAATAATGAAAAAAATGAGATGGCTATGGCTGGTGTGTATTCCACAGACAACTATCAATTCAACACTTTTCTAACATGTAACACCTAATCCTATCCTATCCTATTCCTAAATCCTAAACCTATCCTATAACCTCCGTCTAACACCTTACTAATCAGTTGTGGTATAGATATATCCCGCTTCTTAGTATGTGAGATTTAAATGGTTAGTATTGACTGTTTAGTATTTCAAAGAGTTGATGCCTAAATAATTAACTTGCAAATCATGTTGAAAATATTAAGAACAGGTTGGTATTTATATTAGTTTTAATATCTGCAAAAATAAGATCATAATAACAATGTTTTCAATGTAAATAGTTATAAAAATTGGAATTTTACTTTGCACTCTAATGCGATTGTTTATAATCGATCATGAATTAATCCTGTATCCATTAGACCTGAAGACGTTAATCATAAGTCCTACTGTATTTTCTTTTGTTATTCATGTTCTAAAAGGTTTCTTTAGAAAATTTAGCAATATTACCACCTTGGGATCATTGGGTTATTTCCCCTTTGATACGATTGTTTATAATCGATCATGAATTATTCCTGTAGGCGATCCTATATGTTGTAGACGTTCATAAGTCCAATATTTGTTTGTTTGTTTTTACTCATGTTCTAAAGGGATTCTTTAGGAAATCTAGCAATATTACCACCCTGGCATCATTGGGTTATTTCCACTTTGATACTATCGTTTATAATCGATCATGAATTATTCCTGTAGCCGATAATAGGTTGTAGACAGTCCAATATTTGTTTGTTTTTTCTCATGTGCTAAAAGGTGTCTTTAGATAATTTAGCAATGTTACTACCTTGGCAACATTGAAAATTTGTTGTATTAGCATTATACAGATAATCAGCTAAATTGCATATTTGTTATACTAGGTCAGAGGTAAGTTTTTACTTAGCACAAATGTGATGAAATAAATTATGTTAGGGAATCTTTGAGTGGGGAATTCATTCTTGGTACTCATTTGCACATGGTAAAACCCTGAAATCAAAGATGACTGCCATGCACTCATTGCGTAGTAGTAATGATTATCATATTTATTTTCAATAACAGTAGTCTCACAAAGAGCAGTCTCTTTTGCAGGTCTAACACTTTGGAATTCCCAACCACCCCATTTACAGAGCGCTTCATCTTAATGGCCCGGTCAGATATCAACGGATATCGGAAACGTATGCCCAACGAATAGACAATTAAAAAAAATTAAATTATCCGGTGATGAAAGTCGTCTCCATTGCTTCATGTACAAAACATAGAACAACGTACATCACCGAACAAGGAACGGACAAGAAACGTACAGAACGGATGGAAAATTTAGCTCTCCGTTTGCGCAATCCGTTGATATGTGACCGGGCTATAACATTCAAACATACTTATACAAAGACACCCTTTATACATGTATAATCTCAGTTCTCCCCCATTTCACCCCATCTCCATTTTTTTGTTTTTTTTTGTTTACTAGTTGTATTTTATTTTGTATGTGTTTATTTTGAAGCAGCTGCTTCACTTAGGGACCATATACCCACTAATATTGTTTTTAATCTTTTTATGAGTGAATAAATCAAGTCATGATCTAAATAAATGTATGTATTAGATATATTTAAGCTTGGTTGCCACCATTGCAACATTGGACAATGCATGTAATGAACTTCGTATAATTAGGTAATTTAGACTAATTATTTGCATATCCCATAAATATTATATTATTGTGAACCCAGTACGTTCAAATAATGGGTAGCATACTATTTTTCCTAGGTTTTGGGGGCTACAAATTAATTTCTGATACATGTACTTTACTTCATATATCACCATGGCAACCTTCTCAGATCAAAGATGGCCGCTCGATCTCCTGAGAACCCATTCTAGGAAACATGTGTTCATTCTTCTGGTTATATGGTTTGTTTCATTTCTGATTTTACAATACAATTATAATTTTACAATAAATGAACGTACTACAAAAACAAACATTTTTTAAAATAACAAATATCCAGTGTATATAATAGTAAACAAAGATACTAACATAAATAATATACTGTATAACGCCTAACTGTAAAGAAAAGGAAAGAAAATGCAAAAGAGACAACATCCATAACAAAACACAACACTCCTACATATAATATGTGAAGAAAACCAGATATAATGTAATACATACAACATAAATGATAGCGAATAACTTGTCTTTGAAAGAATTCTCAATGACGTCATAATATTGTCGTCCATACGACACAAATTGTCATGGCAAAAATGGTCTTTTTCAGATGTCATAGAGACGTCGTAATCATGGATATACGTCGTAATCATGGATATACGACAAAAAAGATAGTGAAAATAAGTCTTTGAAAGACTTCATAGTGATGTTGTAATAACGCCATCCATAGAACAAAAACTAATTGGACAAACTAGCTTTGGGATTTGTAATATCCAGATATAAAGATGTTGTCTATATGTAAATATAGAGTTAACTATTCTTTAGTTAATTGCCTTTTGAATTGTCCATACGACAAAAATGAAAAGCGAAGCACCGAAAAGTAAGTCTTTTGAAAAAGTCTTAATGACATAATATTGTTGTCCATACGATACAAATTATCATGGCGAAATTGTATTTTTAAGACGTATTAATGACGTCGTAATCATGTCATCCATACGAAAAACAAAGCTAGTGAAAACTAGTATTTAAGAGACGTCATAATGCCGCCGTAAAAAAGGTCGTCTATACGCCAACAATAATTACAAAAAAGTCTTTGAAAGACGTCATAATCACGTAATAACGTCGTCCACACGACATAAACCTTAATGGAAAAAATGGTCTTTGAAAGAGGTAATAATGACGTCGTAATACGACAAACAAAGCTAGTGAAAACTAGTCTTTGAATGACGTCATAATGACGTCGTAAAAAAGTCTTCCATACGACAACAATTATTGCAAAAACTGGTCTTTAAAAGACGTAACAATGATGTCGTAATGAGGTCGTTCATACGACATACAAATGATGGCAAAACTAATCTTGTAAAGACGTCATAATGACGTCGTAATACCATCGTCCGTATGACATAAACCTTAATGGCAAAAATCGTCTTGAAAAGACATCATAAAGATGTCCTAATGACAAAATAAATCGTGAAAAATGGTATTTGAAAGACGTAATAATGATGTCGTAATCATGTCACCTATACGACAAACAAAGCATGTGAAAACTAGTCTTTGAAAGACGTCATATTGACGTCATAAAAAGGTCGTCCATACGCTAAAAATAATTGTTTAAATGACTTTGACAGACGTCATAATCACGTTGTAATAACGTCGTCTATACGACAAAAAATAATTGGAAAAAATGGTTTTTAAAAGACGTCACAATGACGTCGTAATGAGGTCATTCATACGACAAAAAATGATAGCAAAAACTAGTCTTGTAAACACGTCATAATGACGTCTTAATATTGTCGTGCGTACGACATAAACCTTAATGGCAAAAATTGTCTTGAAAAGACATCATGAAGACGTCATTTTTACGACGTCCTTATGACAAAAATAGATAGTGTAAAATTGGTCTTTGAAAGACGTAATAATGACGTCGTTTTTACGTCTTTCTTACGACACAAATTATCATGTCAAGAATGGTCTTTAAAAGACGTCATAATGACGTCGTATTCACATCGTTTACACGACATACGACGTGTTTACCAGTTAACGACCAAATTAAGACGTCATAAAGACGTCAGTCTGCTATCAGGGAAAGTCATCATCCACTACCAGCTACCAGCTACCATTAAAATATCTTACACCACAGGGATATACCATTCAACAGAAATACCATAGAATATCCTCTACCATATAACATACCGTAGAAATACCATACACCATACAGCCACCATAGGGCTACCATAGATCTACCATTCACTTTAGAGCCACCATTGAATCACTAACCACCATTAATATACCATAAAGTCATCATCCACCATAGAGCTACCATTAAAATATCTTACACCACAGGGATATACCATTCAACAGAAATACCATAGAATATCCTCTACCATATAACATACCGTAGAAATACCATACACCATACAGCCACCATAGATCTACCATTCACTTTAGAGCCACCATTGAATCACTAACCACCATTAATATACCATAAAGTCATCATCCACCATAGAGCTACCATTAAAATATATTACACCACAGGGATATACCATTCAACAGAAATACCATAGAATATACTCTACCATATAACATACCGTAGAAATACCATACACCATACAGCCACCATAGATCTACCATTCACTTTAGAGCCACCATTGAATCACTAACCACCATTAATATACCATAAAGTCATCATCCACCATAGAGCTACCATTAACATATCTTACACCACAGGGATATATACCATTCAACAGAAATACCATAGAATATCCTCTACCATATAACATACCGTAGAAATACCATACACCATACAGTCACCATAGAGCTACCATATATATACCATTCACTTTAGAGCCACCATAGAGTCACTAACCACCATTAATATACCATAAAGTCATCATCCACCATAGAGCTACCACTGAAATATCTTCCACAATAGGGATACCATTCAACAGAAATACCATAGAAATATATTCTACCATATAATACCCCATAGAAATACCATACACCATAGGTCGGCATCAATGATATACCATTGACCATAGAACTCCACCATTCAGCAATTGTGTGGTGTACCATACACATACCATTCACCACTGAGCTGCATCATAGAAATACCATTCACCATAGAGCTGCACCATAGGAATACCATATATTTTTTTTGTAAGGGTTGTCTTGTTTTTTATTGACAAGCAGAGCCTACATAGATGGTGAGTCTCCCCTCATCTATGGAAAGGGAAAGGAGGCAAGTGTCCTACCTGCTATCGTAGAGACCAGAGGGTTCTGTGATCATAAGCTCAATATCTATATTGCACTCCTAAAAGAATAGATGACAGTTTGTTATTTTTTCAATCGACCTGTAAGGCCTACAAAATGGTTACAGGAAGCAGATGCCAAATTCCCTCTCATCTATGGAGAGGGGAAGAAGGCAAGAGTACTGGCTACTATTGGAGTGATTAGAGAATTTGGTGATCACATGCTCAAGATCTATGTTACACTCCAAAAAGTATGTATATCTTAATTCTTATAACATAAAAAATATTTGTTATTATTGATCTGCAGCCTACAAGGAGGTAACAGAAGCAAATGCTAAGTTTCCCCTCATCTATGGAGAGGGGAAGAAGGCGAGAGTCCTGGCTACCATCGGAGTGACCAGAGGGTTTGGTGGCCACAAGCTATAGATTGATGTTACACTTACAGTTATTATTTTCTGCTGAAAGTTGATCATCTAATTTCAAACATTTAATGAAGTTTATTATTTTGTTTTTTATCACCTTACAGGGCATACAAAGAGGTAACGGAAGCAGACGCTAAGTTTCCCCTCATCTATGGAGAGGGGAAGAAGGCGAGAGTCCTGGCTACCATCGGAGTGACCAGAGGGTTCGGTGACCATGAGCTGAAGGTCCATGGGACCGACATCTTAATCAAGCCATTCCTATCACCAGTACCAGAGGTAAAGTAGACCTTTCTAATGACTTTAAAGTGAATTAAAATTATCTATACTTTGAATGAAAATGAGCAAAATAAGAAAATTAGTCTTCCCCTGGATTCAAACCCAAGACCTGCGGATTGCTTGACCAATACTCTAATTTGTCTAGATAATTGCATGTACATGAATTGTAGAAAATAGCAAGATTGAGATTAAAAAAAAGTAAATTGAAGTTGGACTTTGGTGATCACAAGTTTAAAGCTCACTCAAGCCATTCTCATCGCCCAATCCAGGGGGTACTGCAGAACCGTTTTTAATTATTTCTAATTAAAAGTATCTTAATAGCTTATTCAAGATAACATGCTAAATTGGATTGACATTTGGGTTAACAGAAAGTAATTGTTTATCAAATTATTAGAGACAGTAATATGACAGGGGAAAAAAGTTGCAAGAGATTTTTGCCTTTCAGAAATGTTATTTAACTGATGCCTAATTTGTTAACTCATTTGTGAACACAGGTCAAGGTCTACAACCTGTTTGACAGAGAGAACTTAGAGTCCGACGTCCTCATCATGGCATCAGATGGATTGTGGGATATCTTGCCCAACAGCAGAGTAGCTGAAGTTGTAAATGAGGTTCTAGAAAGTTTTCCTCCTGGTGACTACAAGAAGTGAGTCATTTTTAGAAACTAATGAACTCCAGATGAAATACATTTCATTACACAATCAGCTTACTATTTCAGAGTGGACGTTTCAAGCATCTTCAGCAAGTCCACAATAGTAAAGTTGATTGTGTACGAATAACATTTCTTTGATCTACCAATTTCACAATCAGATGAATCTAATCAAACATTAATACAATTCAATATTAACATCATTTGTTCTGGAACATCAGGCATTACATCACAACATTATGGAAAGTATTATGTCTGGCAAAAGAAGCTTGAAAAGGCACAAATGAGATTGCATGAGATTGCTAATAACTAGTCTTGTGCATGCTTGTTTCAAATTGAAAATCTGCCGTCTTGGACATTTAAATTGTTCTGTGCTTAAGACAGAGCCTCTCACATGATACAAATTGTTTGTTGCAATGCTAGAGATCAGAAGTTGCATCAAGTCTCATGCCATGAAACGGCAAAAGTCTCTAAGTGGGAGACCAGCTTTACATTCTATTAGCTAATATTCCCTTGCATTAGACTAAGATTCAATCAAAAAGGTCACATGGTTTAATCAAGCTTCTTATCTTCTTTTCCTAAAGGTTATCTATGCCGTAATCACAGCAATGTCTGTATCTTGTTAACAGACGGAGGTACATGCATCTGTGTCTTGATGCAGCCTATTTTTGTCTCCTCCTATCATATGAACGTATCATTCAAAGGTCAAATGAGGCTTATATAATCACAACTTTACTTTTTGCCTCTTTTAAATGAAGACTGTTTGTCTGCTAATTAACTCTTCTTGTGCTTCTTTTTACCACTTGTATCTGTGATTTTAAATCAGCACATTTTTGGCCCGTTGGCATAGAAACGAATCAGCAGATCAGAAGCTAATTGTTATTGACTGAATTTTCTTTTACTGTTTCATTCTTTCTGTCTTTTGTTACCATAGTTATACATTTACTGCTCAGGAATAGATTTATGAAGGCAAGGGGTTACTGTGACATTTGTACTATTGTTAGGTATCAGTATTAAACTTTTATGCTGAATTCTTCCATTTATCTCCTGTCACAATATAGTTAGGCATCAGCAGCAAAGGAGCCCATCACGGCGGCCCGAAGGGCGCCGACGATAAATACTAAATGGATGGATCATGCTGAGGGAGAACAAGTGAGGGTTGTGAGATGATTAATTTAATTTTTTTTAATGTCTCTATTACCAAATTTCAAAGATGTATTAACCATGCCTCTTTTGTCTGGTCTCTGTTTTCTATAGATACGCATCAGCAGCACAGGAGCTGATTGTGGCCACCAAAGGGTTCAGAGGTTAAATGGCTAGAGAACACTGAGGAAGAACGAGACAGGTTCAGGTGTTTTTTTTTGTGTGTAGTCTTATTTTCCAGGTTAGCCTCTTCAGTGCTCTTTTGCTCTGTTCTCCTAGAGGGAGCTGCATCTAATACTATTTATAACTCAGTCATTTGATACACTTCCACACTTTACCGGGCACTCTCTCCACTCCCTGGGAAGCATTCCAGCAGGTGCTAGTTTATAGTGCATTCATGCTTTTTACACACCCTCATTCATGCCAAGTACCCATATTGCGCCTGGACGGGGAGCAGCAATGTGGATAAAGTGCCTCGCTGAAGGTGCTGTACTGGCGGCATCGATCTGGGTTTGAACCCGGCTCCCGTCCTTTGCAGTTAAGCGCTTATCCGATCGTGCCACAACACCTCTACAGGTGTAGATATCACCTTCTCTTTTGCATGCGAGTTTGAAACTTTTATTTTGATAAAAGTCTGTATCATTTTAATCTTCCCATTCATCTTTAACTACCATAGAAACACATCGGAAGCACAGGAGCTGATCATGGCTGCCGAAGGGGTGCTGAGCCGGGTGAAACGGCTGCAGGACGCTAAAGGAGAACAAGGCAAGATTGAAAGATGAATAATTGAATCTTTCTTATGTTGTCTATATCTTAATCATGCCTCTTTGTTTTGTCTCTTGTTGCTATTAGGTACGCTTCAGCAGCCCAGGAGCTGATCATGGCTGCCCGAGGTGTGCTGAGGTTGAACGGCTGGAGGACACTGAAGGAGAACAAGGGGGGTTCAGGTGACGACATCACCGTCTTCGTCATTCCCCTCAACAAGCACTTTGGACTGGACAGGCAGAGCAGCATGACGGAATCAAATGATGCCAGCCCCATCAGCAGCTAGCAATGAAATTGGTGCAGCTAATGTGAACTCTTTTAGCTAGTGCTGACGGTGACAATTTGTACTTTATTGTACAGATATTGCATCATGGGCTGCAATACCTTTTGCTTTGGCATCTTGTGAGTTAACAGCTGATGAACATCAAAGGGGGACATGTGCAGTTAACCGAGTGGTACATATTAGATACTTAAGTGCTGTGCTGTGGCAACATTGGATATGGTGTAAGCCTTCTTCATTGGTGTCTAGATGACCACTTCATTGTACAGACTTGTGAAATAAACAACTGATGAACTTTGAAGGGACACTCAGAGTTTTACTAAGTGGTGCATATTGGATACTTATGACTTGCTGTACTCTACTGCAGTTGGCTATGATGTAAGCCTACTACTGAAAGGGGTGCCTGCAGTTTTACTGGTTCAATGCATATTGAATACTTACGTGATGTGCTATGGGCTATTCCGAGCAATTATGAACAGAAATATAACAATTCTTTGTGATGGTTTTGACTACTATTTCCGGTACTCAAAACATTTGATTCCTAACATGTTGTTTATTTGCTGTGAATATAGAAAGTTGGAAAGTTATTTTTCTTAAGACATTGTATGTCTTGAATAGTAGTATGTTTTGCAATGTCTTGAATTGCATAAGTGTGTACGTGTCAAATAGTGCATTGCAACTTGCTACATCTACACTCAGCAAATAATAATGTTTAATGTTGGTGCAAATATCACAACTCAAAGAGCAGGACAGGTAGGTCCATTCTAGCTCATATACATTGTATCTGTATAATATTATAATTTTATACGATTGGGGGCCTCTTTTATTAAGTTATAAAATCCATTTGAATATTTGATTATAATTATTCAGATTCTGATTCTGGTACAGTCCTAAAGTAGATCCAAGACTTCAAATGTATGTTACCCGGGGGGGGGTACTCACGTATATTGGGTATACGGGGATGTGCCGCTGGGAAGGGTGACTTTTTCAAGAAAGATCCTTAGACATGGGTCCCCTTTTCAAGAAAGATCCTTAGACATGGGTCCCCTTTTCATCAAAAAAATCCTTAGACATGGGTCCCTTTTTTCAGATTTCCCCTTTTTTCATACGGGATTTTTGGATTTGCCGATGTAAAATTGCAAAATTTTTCAAGCTCGCTACGCTCGCTAACTTAAAACCGCAAAATTTGCGGGAAATACACCCAAAACATGCGCCGCAGGCGAAAAAAAATCCTTAGGCATGGGTCCATTTTTCGCAAAAAGACCCTTAGATGTGGGTATGGGTTTGGAGGTCTCAGCCGCACACCCCCGTCCGACTATAATCTGAGTACCCCCCCCGGGGTATGTTACTATTTGGTGACAGTGATACTTGGTGACGGTGGTACTATGCCTCAGCAGTACTATCAGATATGTGACTGTTTAGCAGCTGCATTTTAGAACTTATGTCTATTGCACAATCACGGAGGCAATTATTTGAGTGATATAAACATGGGTTATTTCATTGCAAGTCTTAAGTATATAGCTTGAATACATTTAGTGTCTCAAGACTTTTCATATAGCCAGACGCAAAGTTAGCACTGAAAATAGGCTTTAGGGCCACCAGATTTCTCTACTGCACAATTTGACTTGCTTGACTGTGCAACCAAAGACAAGATCATCTTTTGTAATATTTTGTTTTCTTTGCTTGGGGCTTACACATTAATTCTTGCTTCAAGCCACCAAAATATAAACAGTCTTGATTTTGCTTGATATTGTTGGAGAGTAGCTTTGATAAAGCAATTTGCTAAATCAGGCATTAGTAGTTGGAGGAGCACTGCACAATCGTTTTTGGTGTTTATATTGATTCAGGCTTTTGGTGTTAATAATAATAATAATGGTGGCTACTTATATAGCGCACGTTCCGTCTTTCGACGCTCGCGGCGCATCACTATTATTACCCCGGTCATCGGATACATACTGCACTCAATCCAGCACACAAAGTGCACATTGTCCACTCCCTGGGGAGCATTCCAGCTAGGCAACCTCGTAGGTGCACACAGTGCTAAGTAACTCAATGCAAAGGTCATGTGTTTGGTTCCTCCCTTCATGGCATGTGGGTCCTTCTACAAGACACCTGTATCTACCTTTGCTGCACTCAACCCAGGTTTCAAAATTTAACATAAATTGCAAGAAATGTACTGTCTTGAAATATGAGTACATGATCAAAACCTGTGGGCTCAAGCTAAGTTAACAGTGTTATGAATCTTTGAGACAAACAATAGTTCACTGTAGAAAAGTGGAATATTATTATTTAGACTTTTTTTGCAGTTCTTTTTATTGATATAAAATTGTTATATCAAAAAGATGCTGTAGAGATATTTAAAAAATGGTTCATAAATGTAGTTTGATAAAAGAAGAAGTTCTTTTTGATAGAAATTGCAATGAAGTCATATTCTGAAGTAATATATCATATTCATTCTCAAAATCCTGATATTCCTGCCAAGATATTACAATGTATTATTCAAAATAAAAAAGAGAAAAAGGTTGTATCGTAATTTTTCACTGAGGGCAAGAAATATAATCTTTTCTGGAAATGGTTGAAGTTAAATTGTAATTTTATAAATGAGAAGTAACCTCAGAATATGATATCAATTAGACTGCTTTCATTGCTGCCAACAAAAGAAAAAACAAGGGTATCAATGATACATGCTGCCACTGGTTCTATTGCTAACTAAGAACAAAAATGGATGTTTTTTAAACCTTGACAATATCAAAACATATTTTATATTTGAGAGTTGAGGAACTAAATAATTACAGTAACAAATATTTTCCCTACCGTAATGTATTTTGTGTGATTTTTATTTGAAGATCACATTTAAAAAATTGAAATATACAAATATACAATCATTTTTAAAGTATGAATTATTCATAGATTGATATTTATGTTGTTTGAATTATTACAGTACAAGTTATAATTTGTACTGTTTTTAAGTATGAGTTTGAGTTTTGTTTTTTAATCATTGAAAACAGTACTTGTTGTAAATTTAATATTTAAATGAAAATTATATTTATATATATTGAAATTCTTCCAATCATGAACACTAGTTTTAGTAACAACTTAATTAAAATTGTATAAATTGTACGTTTCATGTTAATGTTGGTTGAATGTTGGTTGAATTTTTTGCCTGCATGTTGTTTTCACTGCATACGCATAATGTATACAGTGTAGACACATGGCCCCTTGTGAAAATATGTCTATTGCCTGCATGTTGTTTTCACTGCATATCTACAATTCATACAGTGCAGACACAGGTGAAATGGTCCCCCTGTAATGCGTTATTTATTGTCTTGCCTTTGTGTATCCTGCCTACATTGTTCAACCTTGTATCAAATTATGTGTTTTCCAACAAAATTGTAGCGCCCACTTCACACTACACGTTGGGATTCAGATCCAAAGTTGAATCAACTGTGTATCTGAACTAAAGCAAGACTTAGGTACTTAAAGGTGATTTGGATTGGTAAATCAGACGTGCGGTGCCATCCTCTGGATGCAAAATACACACTGGCTCACAGTGTTATGTAGTGTGTACAAACTAGCCGAGACCGCCCTCATTATTCCCACGCATGACAATCTCAGCAAGAAGTATTGTTCAGATCCTTAGTAGTGTGTGGGATCAGAATGGAGCGTGTTGTCTGCGTTGCATGGGCTCAAGAAGTGGAAACCAATACCATTATTGCAGACTGAGCTCTAGTGATTTTAGGCTGCAGACTTTGAGAAATGTGTAGGATTTATCAAAATCAAAATCATTTTCAGTTGGATTATTCAATGGTTAATTATCGTGCTTTAATTCTCATCAGTGTGTATGAATTGTACAATGGAAATATGTCAGATTTGAATGGTAGCTCTTTTTTTTTTTTTTTTTACAATGAAACAATAATGACTTGCTTGAAATTCTTATTCCAACATGTTGTCAAAGCAGTAGAGAGTGAGAAGGGTGTTAAGTTGATGTTTTGCTAAATTGAGTTCTGCATCGTGCTTATAGGTTGGAGCCTAATATGTGTGATGCCAGATTTTCAGATATATTTTTCAAAAACAAAAGAGTAATATTTGGTTTCTACAAAACTACACACTTTTAAGGGATCTAGTAACCTTGTTGACATGTGCAAAAAGTGATGAGTGGTTGATACAATGTATATTGTTGTTATCTGATATGTCCACTGGGTGACTGGGTGTTGTGTGAACATTTCAAGTTAAATGGACGTTATATGGCCGAGTAATGAGCAAAAGTGCAAAGTGATATTCACTAACTCATTGCACTCATTTTGTACACGGTTTTTGCGGTCCAGTGGATAATTTAACATATGAACATTTCAATCTGAAATATCTTTTTAATGAAAGGGAAATTTGAAAAACCGAAACCTGTCCCATGCTTTTATCGTTAATACGAATACAACAAGGTATGAGGGAACCGCTAGAATTCCAATTGGATTTTGAGGATTTGGACAATGTTACCCTTTAAGCATAATTATCTCCCCAATACAACAAAATGTGAGTTAGTGCCCTTCTCTTACTAAACCAATGACATACCTTTTCTGCAAAGACATTGTACATGTAAACATAATGTAAACAAACAAAGGGAAGCCTGACATTGGCATTTTTTCTTAGTGTTAATACTGATAAATGCATAAATCCTGTCACTTATATTTCATCATGGGTATTTCCTCATGGTTTGCTATGACTCGTGTATATATTTTCTCTGAACGTTATCAAGATTGACCTCAAAACATTCTGTTTTCAATAAAAGAAGGTGAAATTTTGGATCACTAGTCTGATCAAGGACAAGGTAATATAATGATAATGAGTCTGCCTCTTTATTCACTCAATAAAATAAAAATGTTATTGTTAATTTTTTTAATTCTTTATTTTTAGCAAACTGCCAATTACATGTTGTTTCATTATGTAAAGTTACACTTTTTAAAGATTTATTTAAATATATATAATGATGTACTTTTTTATATTTGAAGAGTTATTTTATTCTATTTTATTCTAATTGTGCTTCTAAAATAAAGAATATTAAGATTTTCTTTTAAGTTTGTCATTGTACAGGTTTTGTGTTCATTTTCACACCTTGTAATAATTGCAAAGCATCTTCTTGTATAATTACTGGACTGTCATGACATGAACATCAAGTATCTGTAATTATTTTTTTACCAAAGTAATATACATTATCTATATATTTCCTCCTTTTTTTGAAAGTTTTATTCCTGTCAACTCAAGCTTACATATTCATATACTGTACATGAAAATATTTTGAATATAAATTGGCTTAAATACAAATTATTACAAAAATGGCCATTAGCAATATTTAGTAGATCATTCATTATTATTATTTTTTTTTACTACGCATAATTTGTGTTTGTCTTCCAAGGGCACATCAATTCTCTGAAAGACCTTTCATTTTGTTCTTAATCCACTGTAAAATAGTACATACTTACTAAACTCTAATAACTGAAGAAGAAACTTGATGTAAAGAGCAAACAGTTGTCAAATTATGTTTTACCTCTTTCCTTTCATGCTGAAATAAGTTGTGATCAATACTAGCGCTACTCTAAAGAAAATAGATATTTACTTTTCTTCTGGCTTGCAATACATGTATATCGTTGTATTCTGTATCTGTACTACAATCAAATACTGTCAAACATTTTGTGTGAATATGTAAAATAAAAAAAGAATAAAAACAAATCATGGCATATCAAAGATAACTTTGAATTTGAAACTCTATGTGTAATGTGTCATTGTTCTTGTTTGTTGTCTTGTAAACATACACATATCAAAGATTTCCATCGAGAGGAAATAATAATGATGATATTACTGGTTATTTGATATAGGCATGCCCAGGGGGTTTTAGGGGGTTCAGACACACCCCTTTGATGAAGAAATGACTGTTTTTTGGAAATATCAGTTTTCCTAAAAAGAGATATATCATTGGTTATTTGGTAATTTTTACAATTTAGGTGTTTGTTTTGGGGGTCAAAATAGTTGAATTACTGTTAGAAATAAAATAAAACAACAAAACATTAAAATACAGTACAACAAGTAAAATAACAAAGAAATACATAAGTATAGTATCCTGACTATTCATGTTTATTGTATACTGCCCTCTGTTGATAATGTAAAGAAACGTACATAATATACGAGCCAAGCAACACCAATCTAATCGTGTCTTTGTATCTTTATTTGAGACTAAACAATGGGACATTACAATAAGAAATTATCAAAACAATAGAAAACATAAGGAATAACCAGGCTCTTTTAAATTTTCTTGTATTATTATTCAAAATGGTCTAAAGAATATATGGAGTGAAAACCAAAGTTTAATTATAAAAAAATATATGATTTATGGGTAAAATTATTAATTGTATGACCTTATTTGCATAAATGACCATAAATATGCAAATGAGTTAAATTGAAATTACCATAGTATTCTATAAACTTCACTTGACATGCGTGCAAATTTTTTAATTTTTTTATTTAGTTGTTTGTAATTTTGTATACCTTTCGAGCATGGTGGAGTTATAACTAATTAGTTTGTAATGTAATGGTGCAGGTTTTGGTTACTAAAATTAAGTTTTACCAAAACTACTCTATACCAAAACCCAAAACCAAACTTGAGTTATGCATTTATTTATTTATGAATTTTTTGTTTTTATATATTTATTCATTCATTTTTTGTTATATGTTTATTTATATATTCATTCAATTCTAAATTCAATTATTTATTTACCTATTTATGTATATATTCAACAGAATAGCCTATTCAATAAAAGTTGATCTTCCATGGGGCCCTGCAAAGTATAATTCAAAACAAGTTTTAAAAAGTGCATTAATTTGATGATCGCAAAACAAACAAAATTATATATCAATTACACACGACTCAATCAAAAATATTTCAGTATAGTACATACAGAACAGATCGAAATTCAAAGAAAGTATAAAAGCAAGGTGAGGTGAGAGTTCGAGAGAGTGAGAGAAAGGGGGGGGGGGGGGGGTAAGAATGAAAAGGAAGCAAGAGAGTGACAGGGAGTGCGAGAACGATTCAGAATGGAGACAATTAATGGTTGATTATTTCAACTAAATGTGTACATGATCGATTTGCGTACTCATGCTTGCTCGCTCGCTAAAGCTGGGTTCCCACTGCCGATCAGATCAACTCGATCAAGCCCGATCAGGCTATTTTGGCATATTTTTGCCTGTTCGGGCTCGCTCGGCAAGGGCGATCGGGGTCGATCTACCTTGATCGGCATGGTCCCGCTCCCTACACGAATATTTTTGACAGTCAAAAATATTCGTGTAGGGGTCGAGAAGGCAAGCGATCGAACAGCGATCGTGTATTGATCGAGTGGGAGGTCTAGCTGGTCGGGAAACGATCGTATAGAGATCTAGTTTGGTCTGGATGGATTCTTTCCACCGATCATCTCGATCTATACTCGACTACGACACGATTGGTTCCCGATCAACTCGATCATGGTTCGATCTGTTTTTATGAACAACTCGACCACTACACGAGCGCTACGCGACTTCCTTAAACCGCTACTCTCATTTTTTGACTGCTACTCGAGCGCACTCGATCACATCCCGAGCACGAAGAGCTAAATGTAGAGTGTGCACTACTGCTGACATTGAGTGAGATGATGACGATGATGATGATGATGATGATGATGATGATGACGATGATGACGACGATGATGATGATGATGATGATGATGATGATGATGATGATGATGATGATGATGATGATGATGATGATGAATTTGTGATCAAATGAAACATTTTGTAAAATCATCTTTTAAACGTCATAAATTTGAATCTAAAACATTTCAATCGTAATGTTGTTTAAACGTTATTGGAATATTGTAGCTAAATCTGTTAGGATGTCATTATAACATCAAGTTCATGTATTAATGACATTTTAAAGAGACTTTTATAAAATGTTTCGCTCTAGCATTTTAAAAACATTAATTTATTTACATTAGTAGTAAATGTTTTTATTTAAGAAATAAATCAACATTTAAAAAATGTTTCTCACCTGACATTTTCTAGAAATTGTCTTTTAAACATTGATGCAGAATATCATGCGAGTATTAGACATCATGAATTATGACCTTTTCTATTTTAGTATAAAGAGCTTTTTTTAAATGTTAAAGGGGTAGTTTAGTTTTGGTAAGGCTGAACTTTAGTAGCCAAAACCTCACACAGTAACATTATAAACTAATAGTTATAACTCCACCATGCTCGAAAGGTATACAAAATTACAAGCCTCTAAGTAAAAAGCCTGTTATCATTCAAAAAGAGCAATTAAAACACAAGAAAAGGCATTGGTTTCAACCATTTTTCATACAAAATTATGTATGTGATGTTGTATTGATATAATTATTAAATAGCGAGATCATCAACAACTTAAAAATGCTTTTGACATTTTTTAAAAAAGTGCAAGCATTTTTTTTTTCGACATATCATCTAATTATTTGGGCCCCAAATAATTATAAGATCAGATATATTTATTGATATTTCAGCCGTTTCTGGGTCGATTTTGACCAGCATTTTAAAAACATTAATTTATTTACATTAGTAGTAAATGTTTTTATTTAAGAAATAAATCAACATTTAAAAAATGTTTCTCACCTGACATTTTCTAGAAATTGTCTTTTAAACATTGATGCAGAATATCATGCGAGTATTAGACATCATGAATTATGACCTTTTCTATTTTAGTATAAAGAGCTTTTTTTAAATGTTAAAGGGGTAGTTTAGTTTTGGTAAGGCTGAACTTTAGTAGCCAAAACCTCACACAGTAACATTATAAACTAATAGTTATAACTCCACCATGCTCGAAAGGTATACAAAATTACAAGCCTCTAAGTAAAAAGCCTGTTATCATTCAAAAAGAGCAATTAAAACACAAGAAAAGGCATTGGTTTCAACCATTTTTCATACAAAATTATGTATGTGATGTTGTATTGATATAATTATTAAATAGCGAGATCATCAACAACTTAAAAATGCTTTTGACATTTTTAAAAAAAGTGCAAGCATTTTTTGTTTCGACATATTATCATCTAATTATTTGGGCCCCAAATAATTATAAGATCAGATATATTTATTGATATTTCAGCCGTTTCTGGGTCGATTTTGACCAAATAAAGCTCATTCTGCCATTAAAATTGCACGTTCTCTCAAATTCGACACTCAGTTTTTCATTACCTCGCAAATTTTGTTTTGATGTGCAGCGCCCTCTCTACCAAAACTATAACTACCCCTTTAAATTTGTGATAAAATGAAACATTTTGTAAAATCATCGTTTAAACGTCATAAATTTGAATCTAAAACATTTTAATCGTAATGTTGTTTAAACGTTATTGGAATATTGTAGCATAATCTTTGATTATGTCATTATAACATAAAGTTTCTGCTTTAAAGCCCAAGTCCAGTTTCGGGAAAGTAGCCGAATACATCTATATTGGTCATTATTGTTGAATATGTATTGAAATAGGGCTTTTGTGGTAAAAATCAGTATTTCGTAATACACGTAGCGTACATGGCGTATGGGCGATATATATCTATGCCTACATTGCTATATTATGCCTGGATAATCCTATATTAGTATAATTATATTCTTTCACATTATTGGTAATAAGAGCTTTCATTTCATTTTTTGAGAGGGGGGGGGGGGGCGTTTCCGAAACTGGTCTTTACCTTTAAGGACATTTTGAATATACGTTTATAAAATGTCCCGCTCTTGCATTTTAAAAACATCAAGGTATGACATTTATCTAAGAAAAAAAAATCAACATTTAACAAATGTTTGTCATATTTTGTTTCCTGGAAAATATTGTCTTAACATTTAAAATAGAGTGGCATTTGTTTTTTATAAAACATTCTTCACAACATTATTTATCTGAAAATATTATTTCTGTTTTAATATATTGTTAATATGTTTAAAAAATAACATTTTATTTAATGTTGTATTATTATTATTAAAACATTCACTAAAAAAAATATAATGTTTTTTTTTTTATACTGTTTGTTAGAAAACATTTGAAGTTAACAACTTTGGGACCTTACGGAAATGTTTTTAAAATGTTTTGTGTATAGTATAGCTGGGTATAGTCTCTTGAAGACATAGCACATCGCAGTTTATTTGTTTGCACAGATGTGCAAGGACTTGTTCCATCAGTGGCGTAGCGTGGTCGGACTGATTGGGGGGGGGGGGGGGGGGGGGCACGAAAATTATTTTTTTTCTTAAAAAAATGGCCCCTTATGTTTTCTATTGTTTTTTCGAAATTATTATCAGCGGGATGGCTCTGGGGTGCTGCTTTAAAGGGAAATTGTGTTACGTTTGTCTTGGTCTTAATCTTAATATTATTATTAATCTTAGTCTAAGTCATTATTCTTAATCTTAACATTAATATAATTATTGATTATTGATCCAAAAGCGAATACTGTAATATCGGCTGTCGGTAATGACTTCTGCAAACACAACGAATTCACGACTCATCGTCGACTCCTGTACGAGCAGGTCGACCTGCTCGAGTCGAGTTCGTGTAGAGATCGTGTTGACGTCCAGTTGGTCTAGATGGTCTAGTACATATCGTATAGGGATCGTATATGCATCGGAATGATCGAGTAGAGATCGAAGTTGTTGTCAAGTATACGTCGCGAAGAAGTCGTGAATGGTCGGATGTGGGTCGTAAACGATCGAATAGCGGTCGGGAAGAGATCGTGTCTAAGGACGATCAAGCATTTGGTCGAGATTGGTCGGGGTAAAAATGTGCCGATTGGGCGATCGAGCTTGATCGAGTTGATAGGATCGGCAGTGGGAACCCACCTTAAAGCCAAGGTAATAATGCTCCGAGCGCTTTGAGACTTCGGTGATATAAGCGCTATATAAAAATGGATTTTATTATTATTATTATTATTATTATAGCACGATCTTGCAGGTCAGAGCCCCCTCTATGTGATTGAATTGTCAGATAATAGGTATGTAATAATTGTGGGAAGGAATGTTCATGAAATATAAAGAGAGAGCTACATCAGGGTTAGACTGAAAAATCCACCTCGTTATGGGGGGTCCTTTAATATTATGACGTCATACTATTCACCCCCATCCCATGTGTAGAGAACGGGTGAGAAAAACAAATTGTCAAAGAACCCTCGAAACATTGGCTGATTTTTCGGACTATTCTGGGTTTACATGGCTTTTGAACTGGAAAGTGACTTGCCGCCCCCTTCTCTTTCTCAACCGACGACGTGATACAAAACGATTCTTGGACATTGTCCACATAATGTTGAGAGAAGAAACAGTGACTTTGGGTGGTATCGCTATCTCAAAACAAGGGGTGAATACGTGGACACAAACTATGATGGGATCTGGTATATATTGTCAAAATTGACAAAACTTACTTTTTTAATTAACATTTTTCTTTACCCTTATATGATTTGTATATTCATGCATGATTTGATAAATAATAATCTACCTCATAAATGTATTACTTTTCATTTCTTGCTCATCTCTATGAAACACGGAATAAAAATAAATGTAATATAAGCGTTATCAAAATTAAAACAAACGTTGGAAAACAATCTACCATTTTCAGGGCCACATTTGTGGAACAAACTAGCAATGGATTTAAGAGAAAATGTTAAACGGAAAAGCTTTTGCCAATCACTAAAACACTACATTTGCAGCAAGTAAAATGATTAGAACAATACTCATTAATTACAAAGAATTCAGTTTAGGTAATATGTTAGATACCATTTCAATGTATGTACATAGTGTAAATAAGTTAATTCAGCGGAAAATGTTTTTTTTTTCGGTGTAATTTATTATTATCGGGGCCAACCTCGACTAGCATTGTACCATTTTGTTAGCCCCTTTTGTCAATTATTCTATTGTATTATTAATCTATAATATGAATATATATATTGATTGATTGTAAATTGTAAATATTGAACTGATTATTATTGACAATAAACATATTTCTTTTCATTTCATTTCAGACCTCTTTTTGTTATCACATATATTATTGAATTCATATTACCAATAGAAACATGGAACCGGTTTCAGTTAAAAACTGAAACTCCGAACTTCTCTTTCCTTATCGATGTTCGTGCTTCAAAATTATGTTTGTATCGGTTACATTTTCCCGTAGGATATTTTTAACTACATGTACAAATTTAATGCATGAGAATAGCAAATATCACTATGCTTTTTGCTCATTACTCGGGCATAGATCACATCCATTTAGCGTGAAATGTTCACACATTATTCAGTGCACATATCAGATCACAGAAATACTCACTTTTCAACACTGTGTTAGTTTTTGCACACTGTCAACAAAGTTAATATATCCCTTGAACAGGCCCTTCTTACACGCGCCCACACAAATTTTAACCACAAATTCAAAATGTTATATTGTGAAGGCATGCAGTAACCTCTGAGAAGGTCAGTGCAAAAATACACGGCGGATCAATCAGGGCTGGCAACAATTAATTAGCCCAGGAACTAAGTGCCACGCAAAACACACAAAGATAAATTGCAACAACAATGTAAAGACAATGCACAGTGGTATTTTTATTTGGCGAGTTTGATCATTAATATTAGTATAGTCGCCCCGCCTGACCCCGAAAAGTTATTTCCTCTTTGACCAAACAGAAATTCAAAGTATACATGTAGTACGTTGTTGGGTCACAGGCCTACTCAATTGTACGTGTGATGGTTTATTGGTTCATGGCCATGCTGCCCATGCAGGGGCGTAGCCAGTGGCGTACCCAGGATTTTTTCAAGGGGGGGGGGGGGTTATTTTGTAAAATTTTCGAAGCCGAGACCAAGTACCTTAAACATTTTCGAGACCGAGACCACGGTCCGTCAAAAATGTTCGAGGCCGAGACCAAGACCATTGGTTGAGAACCCCTCTCAGTGGGGGGGGGGGGGGGGGGGGGGGGGGAGCGAGCGGAGCGAGCTTGGACATTTTAGCAATTTAACATCTGAAATTGCCATTTGTTTCAATATAATTATCATTGCGTTTTGAAGGGTAATATATAAACACCCGAGGTTGTAGAATATTATATATATACGAATGCGAGCGAAGCGAGCCTGAAATTTTAGCAATTTAACATCGGAAAATTGCCATTTGTTTCAATATTATTGTATTGGTATATTCGTTTTATGATATGGCGTTATTACGGGTAATATATAAACACCCGAGGTTGTAAAATATTATTTATATAAGAATGCGAGCGAAGCGAGCTTGAAAATTTTAGCAATTTAACATCGGAAATTGCCATTTGTTTCAATATTATTCTATGGGTATATTCGTATTATGATATTTCGTTTTGAAGGAAGTATATAAACACCCGAGGTTATAGAATATTATATATACTCTGCAAAAAAAGAAACTGGACACTTGTATAAGTTGAAATATTTCATATTAATGTACGATAAAGTGTACATGATCATATATCAAAGGGAATTTAGTCCTCTACATGCAGGGTATAACTTAAAGGTGTAATCGTTCATGCATGAAATGCCATGGTCAATTATAACACTAGCAAGGTCTGTTTTCAAAAATAGCAAAACAATGGAGGACCACACCATTCGACTGAAATGATAGTAAGCGTTTCACTTAAAACAAGATGAGCGGGGCAAGTAAATTATGACATTATTCAATTGTATTGTTATGAACAAACTCTGGAAATACAAATTTGTCAATAAAACAGGGTCAGGTTATGAGAGCATTATCATACTGGTCTGTATTACAGGCATGAAGCTTGTCTATTTCATGTGTCCCCTGCAATTTTAACCATAATTACCTAGATAAATGTAATGTTAAAGACTGCCCAAATGTTTGACCAAGGGTGACTCAGGTTTTGAGGATCTTTGGACTACGGTATAATTCTTGAGAAGAATTGATACCATTTTCATGCTGAAATAAGGGCACAAACTGTGGTTTTGACTAATAAAGCTTTGCCATGGAATTCCCCATTTTGTTACTTTTGGATGAAAATAACACCTATAACGTTCACATTTGTCTTCATTTATACTCTTTATTGAGATGAAGATAGAAAAGGTCACATTTGTAATGAAAAATTATGCCATCTCATGAATATAGCGTTTTAGATTATGCTTATCAACATTTATATGGTTGAGTGGATGTTCCATGTTTGCTATTTTTGAAAACAGACCTTGGTGTGGTTAATTGACCGTGACAAGTCATGCATGAATGATTTCATCTGGATTTCATGCGAATATTGAAGAGCGTAATTTTATCTTAATTTGATATACAATATCATATATTTTATCTTTAAAGGGGTAGTTTAGTTTTGGTAAGGCTTAACTTTAGTAGCCAAAACCTGCACAGTAACATTGTAAACTTATAGTTATCACTCCACCATGCTCGAAAGGTATACAAAATTACAAACGACTAAGTAAAAAGCCTGTTATCATTCAAAAAGAGCCATTAAAACACAAGAGGGCGCTTTTTAAAAAGGCATTGGTTTCAACCATTTTTCATACAAAATTATGCATGTGATGTTTTATTGATATAATGATTAAATAGCGAGATCATCAACAACTATTTAAAAAATGCTTTTGAACATTTTTGAAAATGTGCAAGCATTTTTTGTTATTTTTTTCTAAAAATCATCTAATTATTTGGGCCCCAAATAATTATAAGATCAGATATATTTATTGATATTTCAGCCGTTTCTGTGTCGATTTTGACCAAATAAAGTTTATTCTGCCATTAAAATTGCATGTTCTCTCAAATTCGACACTCAGTTTTTCATTACCTCACAAAAGAATTGTGATGTGCAGCGCCCTCTCTACCAAAACTAAACTACCCCTTTAATGAATACGAAATATTTGGTCTCATATAAGTGTCCAGTTCTTTTTTTGTGGTGTATATGTATATAAGAATGCGAGCGAAGCGAGCTTGAAAATTTTAGCAATTTAACATCGGAAATTGCCATTTGTTTCAATATTATTGTATGGGTATATTCGTGTTGTGATAATTCGTTTTGAAGGGAGTATATAAACACCCGAGGTTGTAGAATATTTGCGAGCGTAGCGAGCTTGAAAATTTTAGCAATTTAACATCGGAAATTGTCATTTGTTTCAATATTATTGTATGGGTATATTCGTATTATGATATTTCGTTTTGAAGGGAGTATATAAACACCCGAGGTTGTAGAATATTATATATATAAGAATGCGAGCGAAGCGAGCTTGAACATTTTAGCAATTTAATATCGGAAATTGCCATTTGTTTCAATATAATTGTATGGGTATATTCGTGTTATGTTATTGCGTTTTGAAGGGTAATATATAAACACCCGAGGTTGTAGAATATTATATATATACGAATGCAAGCGCAGCGAGCTTGAACATTTTAGCAATTTAACATCGGAAATTGCCATTTGTTTAAATATTATCTCGTGGAAAATTCTTGAAGCCGAGACCAAGAAATTTCAACATTTTCGAGACCGAGACCGGGTTTCTTCGTAAATTTTCGAGGCCGAGACCAGGTTAATGAGGGTCGAGACCGCTTGTAAGTGGTCTCGAGACCGGCTAAAATTTGAAAAGGGGGGGTTCAAACCCCCCAAAACAGCCATTTTGGGGCCAAAGGGGGGGGTTTGAACCCCCCAAACACCCCCCCCGGGTACGCCTATGGGCGTAGCTATGGGGGGGGGGGGCCTGGGGGGACACGTGCCCCCACACATTTTCTGTCCCCCCCTCCCCCCCCCCCCCCACTGAAAAAATTCATGCTTGATAAAATAAAAATTTGAATTAAAAACAATGCCGTTAGAACAGTATAATACAAAGAAAGAGGGTTCAAACCACATCTCTGATTCGAAGATGCACCATCATGATCTAGATTAGATACCGATCCGCAATAATTAATTTACTTCACACACGTCCGTTACCGTTAATTACTATACTAGTAGTTTAGCAACGTGTGCGCGTGCATATATGATAACCGATCTGCTGTACATACTAGTAATGTTCGTTCTGTTGTTTCTTCGGTATGTCTGGAGTCTTGACTACTGACTAGTCTGTATTAGGGCAGATTTGTGTCATGTTTGTGTAAATATTATTATGTTTGAACTGTAAACATCTGATGAGAGCATAGACATTTTTTTCTTTGTTTTTTTT